>VVHJ01012525.1:15556-28013 GCA_015107715.1 Tylochromis polylepis
AGACAGGCAACTGTAAGAGGGTGGCAGGGGAGAATGTAGCTTGGCAGCACTGGGGATAGTCTGCAAGAGGAATCTGGAAATCAAGAAGAGGAAAGGAGTGAAAGTCGAGGCTGTGGGTGGTAGGGAAGAGTTTTCACATGACTTGGAAAGTATAGCTGTAGTGATGAGGTAGACTGCCAAGAAGGTGTTTGGTGTATTCCCTGGACAGAAGAAAGAAAACTTGGTGGTGGAAAGAGCAAGTACAGGAAAGTATTCAAAGGAAGAGGTTAGCAAAGAAAAAACAGGATAAGCAGGAGATGTAAGTAGACAGGACTAGACAAAGAGAGAGGTGGCACTGAGGAAGAAGAACAGAACGTGCATAGGTTGGTTAGGCAGAGATCAAGCTGAAAAGGCTGTGCAGCAGGTTAGCGTGATGAAGGACTGAGATGTACTAACAAGAAGATGGAAGAAGTACTTTGAGGAGTTGATGAATGTAGAAACTGTCAGAGAGGAGGACAATTAGCAAGCCAGGAAGTGCAGAGAATTAGTAAGGAGGAAGTGAGGGCAGCTGCGAAGACGATGAAGAGTGGAAAGGAGGTCCCGATGACACACCTGTGGAGGTATGGAGATGTCTGGAGATAGGGCAGTGGCCTTTTTGAAAGTCAGTAGAAGTAAGACAGAACATATATGTGAATGAGAGGGAGAGACAGGTGTAGCAATTCTGAATTAGACAGTTTACGGCAAGTCATCATGTCAGCACACCCAGCGCCTCCACCTTTGCCTACTGCCCAGCTTACACCGCACCCAACATGCCTGTCCTGATGGGTGGTGGGGCCACGAGAGGCAAACCCATTTATTTCTTCAGTTTTATGCCTTATGCTTAAAAATAAGAAGTATTAATATTCGTTTTCACTGGTAAATAAATAAATCTGTAATAAAAAACTGACTGAATTAATTTATTCATCAGACCATAAATCACAAGTTTCTTAGGATCACCCGATATTTATTTCCATTGTGCATTTTACTGTATTTCTAATTTATGTAGATTAGGAGAATATTACATTGTCCTGTTCATCCGAATTCTCTCAAGCAGGATCTGATTTTTCTGTTAATCTGAGACAGAAAGCTAGAGGGACAACATGAGGTTGAAGTGATACGGAAGAGTGCTGAGGATCAAAAGGTTTCAGGAACAGACATAAAAATAAAAAATCTTGCATAATTTAAATGTTGTGTTCTCGAGCATGTCCACACTGCAAAAGGAATTTCCTTTTTGACCACTCTGACTGTGCACACTGTGATCTCGCCACTGACCTCAGACTTGTGCACAGAATCAAACATCAGCCTGTTTCAAAGTGACGCGAATGTTCATCTGGAGGATCGTCACTGGTGATGAGAACTGGGGTTTCACTTAAAGAGGAGGCCTACATAGTTTCCAAGCCCAAAGGCAGAGCATGGTTGTCTTTTTTTTTGTGGACATGAAATATTTCCCCTGTAGTGAGGCTGTCAGCACAGAGATCTACCAAGGAAGAACATTCAGAGGGAAAGCTCTGAACAGTGGTGCATGCCAGTGACACCTTATCCGCTGCCACACAGTGTCAAATTTGACTCCCTGAAAATGAAAATCCAGTTGGAGGAGCCGCACTGGAGGAGATCCAGCACCCCTCACAGAAGCACGATTAACAAGGACGCACAACAAAACTACTTAAAGATGGAGAATGTTGCAGTGGTGCACAGGAAGATGACCTCAAACTCGAGATCGGCCAAATTCTTTCGTTTTTTTGGCCTCTTCTTAGAACGTTTTCATCACACGTCATATGTGCTGTGATGAAATGCGGTTTTCAAAGGCGGCAAATTAAAAAAAAAATAATAGTGAGCATAATTGAAGTGGGTGGAAACATTTGGTGGGTGTTTTTTCTTCTTCCAATGAATCCTACAAGTTAACCATAGCTTCAAGATCAAGATATCATTAAGAAGAACGTGGAAAGCGTTCAGTAGATGTGCATGCGTGGCATGTCCTCCATAAATGCTGACATCATCACTGCAGACAGTAACTGCTGCTGAATTGTGCTTTTTGAACATTTCATACCTCTCTGCGACTGCACGCGCTTTGCCTCTGTCTGGCTGCAGTCTGTCAGTGTACCGCAGCCTTCACAAAGCCCATCGTGGGCTAATTATTGCAAAACAACAACAGTCTGCTTCGTGTTGCAAACCTGTGAACGTCAAGTCATCAGTTATGACGGCTTAACGTGTCAGACGGAGAATCTCCTCTATTCTCTCAGGTGACTGAGGATTTCTCCTTCACTGAAGAGATTTTTATTTTAGTGTCAGATCTTTTGTTACGTGACTTTGTTTGAGTTTCTTCTGTCACCTTTCTCTGCATTAATATTCTTGTTATGTCTGTAATTCCAGACAGGCAAGCTTTCTTTGGTGCACAAAGTGAAGGGAATTAATTCATCTTTGCTGTCGGACATCCATTCATCCTTTTTCTTAACCGGTTTTCCGCCTCAGCGTTAGGCCTCGTGCTGTAATAGGTTCGTTACTAACCTGAGGTCTAGGAAACTGCCGCGGAGAATTATCGATGCATACGACGACAACAAAAGAATCCCATTATATGTGACATATAATGTAACACACTGTAGAGCCCACTGAGCACGCCCGTGATCATTGTGGCAGCTGACCCGTGTAGCACGTGTGACCCCGACTCCTATTGGCTGAGCCGGCTGCATGCCTGTGGCCTCCTGATTATGTATAAAGTCGTTTTGCTCTTGAAAAAAAATGTCTGTTTTGTTTTACAGCTGCTCATTTTCAAATTAGTATATGTGGCTACAAACGTTTTTGGTCTTTGGGTCAGTGTGGTTCATGCGAGTAATTTTTATAAAGCTCAAACGCATTTCTGTGTTATAGCTGTACAGTCCAGCTTTGCTCTTGGGGGCTTTCAGCCGAACTGTTCAAAACATAGAATGAGTGAAAACTAAACTAAATGAGGAACAAACTGCGGTCTACTGATCGACGGTTTCAGGCAGACAAGCCCATGCCGTGCACCGAGCACCGTGTCACCTTTAGCATTTGAGGCATCCTTGGCTAAACACTAGCATAGATGAAATGAGGTTGAAACTGGAGTTGTAGTGATGGGTAATAAGATCTTTCAACAGCTAAAAACAACCTCTGACGACACACTCCAAGTCCCGGTTCCAATTTCGCCGGGACGCCTTTCCCCTCTTTGGTGAGTGAAATTCTCTCACTAAATAAGATGGGGTAGAAAAACGTTGGCAAGCTTTGGGACACGTTGACTTTCTCAGATGGAAACAGGAAGATAAATCAACATCTTCTGGGTTTTATACCACTGCCAGATGGATGTATTAGGATTGTATCCATCAGTCATTGGTAAATGGGCTTGTATAGTTTCAGTCATTTAAAAAAAAATTTGTATTACTGAGACAGTCCTCAAATTAGTTAACTTAGGAAGTGCATGGAGTTTCATCCATATGATAGACAAAAATAAACCTACACTAAAAAAATCTACTCTTTCAATATAAAATAAAAATTTTGTTAATTAGTTTCCAATTTATTTTAAAAGTTTATTTATTTATTTGTTTAGCTGCTGTATTTTTCAACCACCCACTGAATTTAAATTAAATAAAGATTTCCTGTGAAAGGATAATGAGCTGGCAGAAAACCACCAGACATTTTCCTTTTATTTATTTATTTATTCTGATACCGTAGATCAGTGCAGACTCGCTGCTGGAGGGCTTCATGACCCACTTCCATTTTGACTGGTTTTGAACAGCACTCATGAGCATGTATGGAGAGCCTAAAGGAAATCACTTCACCTTTATTACAGCGGAAGTGACTCCCTTCAGTTTCCCCTCTGGAATAATGTGTAGAAATATGTGCGTCCACCAATCAGATCGTGTGATTGGTTAAAAAGATTTATTTGAATGAAAATGTTACAAGCAGTTAAAGTTGACCCAGTTAGAGTTCACCGCTGCATGCCGGGGCAAAAACAACAACAACAACAACAACAAAACTGAGACACATCCAGATCTCCTTCTGCATCCAGGGACTCGAGTCATCTGAATTTCCAGCCATGGTGTAGGTAATATTTGAAATATTTTCAAAAACTATTTGTTTGCCTCTCTTAATTCACATGATGTAATCAATCTCCCCCCCAAAGCAGATAAAGTTTAAAACTCTTTCGCTCTTTATTTAATTTGAGAAAAATATGTAAAAAGTTGGATATTTTCTCATATTTCGTTATCCACATTCTTTCAGTTGTCTAAACATATCCATAAAACCATAGATGTCACAACTGTAGAGAGCAACGGGGCATTTTCAGTCTTTCCAATATATTTAAAAATTTTAATTACACAAATTAAACGTGTAATCCAAGTGGTGTATTTCCGCTCACTGTGACCCGGCCATCAATGAATTTACCTGGTTCAGAGTCACTGGGACTTATCACAGCCTATCACAGCAGCCAGTGGGGTAAGAGGCGGGGCTACACCTCGGACAGGTCACCAGTGGATCACAGCGCTATTTATTTAGATTAAACTAATATTTATCCTCTTATCTGACTACGGGTATGTTGGCTGACAAACGTCGTTGCGCAGAAGTAAGTGTTCTTTTAATGCGTCTTTGACTTTGAATGACGCTTACTAGTTGATTGCTTGCACATTTTGCAGAAAAGCGTGTTATAAGGGCCTGCCCAACCCATTTGAAAACCATTACTTTACAGATAACTTGCCAAATTTCTGTTCTCTAAATGACGCCACATGACACTAAAAATTTAAACAAATCAAAAGAGAAAGCATTCCCTCTGCAGACAAAGCATTGCATGATAATGCCGCTGACCTACTGCGTGCATAAAAGGCGATGACGTTGGAAAATCGCAAACATAACTGGCACACAGAGCCAGATTTGAGATGGTTCCCACAGATCTCACCTGGACATCTTCCTTCTTGAAAAAAAAAGAGAACCCTTTTGTTTTTTCCAGTCTGATAGCATCTCTAATGAATAGCTGCTTGTGCAGCAGGGTGCTGACAGACAGACAGACATAACAAATCTGTGAGCGATGAGGAAACACGTCAGATGGGCAATCTCAGATCCATCTTAGCTATCTGACTGTCATCTGTTTTGCCTCACACCCAGCTGCCGTGCCATCTTTCATCTTGAACCATCCCACAGCCTGGTTCTCTGCTGCCACCCAGGTTTTTCTGGCCAGCACTTTCCTCCTGCCTTTGTGTTACTGTGAACGTTTTGATTTGTTGCTGATGGCAGCTGGTGATAGATAATGCCATGTGGGTATCTTGGCGCTTGTTTTCCAAGCACCGAGGTTGAACGGTTGGTCGATATTTTGCTGAGATTTAATTTTGGGTTGGGACGAGCCTCACTGCCTTCAAAAATGCTGCAAAATATAGAAAATTTTCCTTATGATTGAACTGTTTTCATGAGTACAGGTGAACACTGTGAAGTCTGAAGCCCTAGAATAAAAAACCATCAGGATGCTGCACATTTTCATGGTATAATAAATAAATTATTTTCTTTGGTGATTGCAAAGATGTTTGTGTCAGTTATTTTGTATTTTGTACCTTGCATTACGGTTTAGCTAAGGCAGCAAAAGGCCACACAGTGACTGAGAGGTCAGTGTTCGTGTTCGTGATGGTTAAATGTTGACTGCAGCAGATTTCTGTATCCTGGCAGTGCCAGGAGCAGGCAACAACCTGTCAAGACAAGAAAACTGGGTGAGGACATGTAATTATTTTCCAGTAATATATGAAGATTACAGTAGGAATGCTAAAATAACAATTGCAATTATTATAACCCTGCAATTCCTTACTGACGACTTGTCCAGAGTGTACCTGCCCTGGAACGCTGCATTGGTGAAGCATGGATGGATAATTTCAGCCAAACACCTGAAGCTGTTATACAGTCTGTACAGTATAGAGCCATCACCTGGTTGGCACGCCATAAAGTAATGGTTCAGTGCTCGGAAAGTCAGTTCTTTACTGTAATTTAACATGTTTGTTTTATCTTGGTTGTGAAAACAGACCAGTGACTCCATCATCCACAGGCAAACCAAATTAACCACATCACTCACCACGTGCATAATCCTGGAACATTTCTGTGAAAGTCCTGTCTGTGGACTCACCTGGAATAGTCTATCTCTCCTCTCTCGCAGTGACCCGTACAGTCCCCTGGAACTCCCTCGCCTGGCATCTCCACCTGTGCATACTCGTTATTACTCAATAAATTAATGGAACTTCGAGTCGGTCCACTTTGTTTTTGTCTTTATTGCCATTTTGGCATCTGACAAAGTCATAAAGGAGGAGGATGCCTGGTAAGAGAGGGCCTACAAGTTACGTGCAGATCAGTCAGATCCACCTCTCACTCATTTTCACTTCAAAAATGCCAACATGGTGACAATAAAAACACTCCACTCAAATCTTTATAACGAGACTTCACTAACAAATGCGTGACGTCACAGTTTTGTATACAGCCTATGGCGCTGACCCTGTAAAGGACTGGCGACCTGTCCGGGGTGTACCTTGCCCAGTCAAATGCAGTGTTACTCTAGTTCACATACATTTTTTGCTTTTTACTATTTATGCTGCTTGCCAATGTATGATTTTATCTTCCAAATTTATAATATTTATGGCATTTTTTTCTGAAAATGTAAAACTTTCTCTCATAATTTTTTTCTTCGTAAATTTGTTTCTTAAATTTGAGAATTCTTTTTCTAATAAATTTATTATGATTTTTTTACCATTATGTGAATTTTTTTGGTCATAAATGAATCTCTCTTTTTACATACCTTTAACAGCTTCTCAAAGTTCACAGTTATAGAGTGAATAAATGGGGAGAAGACTATTCACATACCTCACAGGACTCATATCCAAAACTATGAAAATAAGCACCAGTTGTAAAAAAAAAAATATATATGCTTTTCTTTCTTTAGGTGAAGTAGGTCTAAAGTCAGTGTTAGAATAACCTGGGCTGTGGGCTGCTGGGCGTCTCTGCCTATCAGCACATCTTTTACTTGTGCTGCTGATCTGTTAATCCCCCCTTTAGATCTAATGGGAGGCTCTGGGCTTAGAAACATCAACAGAAACTCTCACAATATTTGACCTTTAGGTTAACATCGAAAGGCTTTTAAAATAGTTGAGGAGAGAGGAGGAGGAGGGGGAGATGAAGCGTTTTTTCCGGCTAAATGAAGATCTCGGGTTTCACGGTAAAATGGTGGTGACGGACCCTTCCCCTGTTGGTTAAAGATGCCATGCTGCTGATATATCATAAACTGCGACCAGTGGTTACAAAAACTTTATTTCACCAGTTTAACTAGTAACTAAGTATAGTTTGAGAGACTGTGCATTGTTGTGTCTTGTTCCTGACATTTTCTACTGTTCCAACAAGAGTTAAGAGTTTTTTTCACCTGCGCAGGTTTCCTCTTTAAAGGTCCAGTGAAGCGTGCCGAGCTGCTGCTGTGCTCCGATGCTCACCAGGCATGTTGCAGCTGGTCTGGACACCATGAAAAAGAAAGTGAAATATGCCCATTTATGCTCCATAACTGAGCAGTTTTGTGGTGACTTTGTGTTGTTTGTGGGCTTGCTTTCATGTGTCTTGCATTTTGTTTTTTTAAGTAATAATTAAAAATCCTATTTGAAGTTTCAAAGCACCAGACAGTATCTATCAATCTCATCTAATCTGTAATTTCCAAGAGAATCACATCTGAAGTTAAAAATCTGTTTAGAGTTGTTCCTTGTTGGTTTGGCGACACCTGGTGGTAATAGCAGGTGGGTTTCAAGTTTGAAGTCATAAAGTGCTTACACGGGGTCCTTGGATTGTTGGGGTTTTCTCTGCGTTATTGTGGGGTCTTTGCTTTATGTGAGTGATAAGTATCAAATTAAGAGCTACGTGAAACCAGGAAATAAGGTTTTGAACGTTGCTGCTGATCAGCATATAGTGAAGCTTTCAAAGTAAGTCAGGTCTAACAGTGTTTGGTCGGCGCAGTTTAACCTGTACGAGTTTCTGAAGATGTACGTTAACTACTGACTGTGATTTACAGTAGGTGTGACTGTAAGTGAAGCTCTGGGATAAACTGGTCACTACAGACTGTTTATAGAAGTTGGATGAACTCAAAGTGACGTTGCGACTGGTTTTGGACATTTCAAAGCATCGTGGCCATCACCATGTTGGTTTTCTTGTACATATTTGGACAAAAGGAGGACTACTATCAGGTTAGACTTGCTAGCTTGGTTGGCAAGGAGTAATGTACAAGCACAGATACACTACATAGATAAAAGCACCGGGTAACACCTCTTAATCTTTGACTTCATGTGTTTCAAACACCTGTGCGGTCTGCCTTTAGAAGCATTTGTGAAAGTACGGGTTGTTCGAATGAACTCACTGAATTTGAGCCTGGTACTGTAACTGGATGCAACGAGTGAAGTTTTTTTTTCCCTCCTGGATATTCCGCGATCAACTGTAAGTGGGAATATTGCAAAGTGGAAGTGTTAGGAACCATAGCAACTCAGCCAGGAAGTGTCAAAGTTACAGAGCGCCGTTGGTGTAACTTTACATAACCAATGCCCTGCATCCCAAACCTCCTCTGGCATGAACATAAGGACAAAAAATGTCCACTAGGAGCTTCAAATTGTTTCCAATTGGAATTAAATTACAATTAAATCTGGGAATAATAGTTAGATTAAGGTTTAATGCTTAAAGAAGCATTTATTCTGAAAGGATGCTGAAGAATAATTTAGAAGAGTTTCTGCAGTTGCAGCAAACATTCAGAGGTTAATAGTAGTTAATTAATAGTTAACTAATAGTTGGTTGACTGTCTTTTTGTTGTTTTTTGTTCCAACATAAAAGTTGTTACGACGTTGGAGGAATTGTGTTCAAAACATGTTGTATGGATCTTTTTATGGATTAAATTAAATTAAATTAAATCTCTGGCTCTTGTCAGAGTGTTCTCTGCATTATCGTAGGTTTTGTACCTTACAATGTAAAGCTGTTGTTGTGATTTGAAGCTACATAAATCAAACTGAAGTGAATCGACTGAGATAAGAATGAGAAAATCCTGAAAACTCTATGAATGACTCAAGCGCTGCTCATCATTTCTTTAACAGCTCCTGTGATCCAAGCCTGTGTAGATGATGTTGCGTGTCTGTGTTAATAAAAAACAAATTTAAGTTCTTTATTGACTGGACTGTACATGGACACATATCAACATCAATCTATCCACTGTTTTGTTTTTTTGACCAGACTACAACCAGTTCTGACCTGGGACACAATGCCAGTGTTTGCTGGGACTTTATTGAAAATGACTCTTTAAAAGAATTCGCCCAGGGTAGAAAAGCATCCTGTACTGCACTATTTCTTCTTAAAAAAAAGTCTTCTTTTTCCCTTTCTTGTAAATAATCATCAATATCTTACATCTTTATGATTCAAACAACTTGTCTAGCTCTAAAAAATGTGCTGTGAGGCTAGCATCACCAATAAAATGAAGAAAAATTTGGAGTAGTCTGTGACCTCACTGGACCCTTTGGTGGCCAGGGTTTGACCCCCGTGCCAGATGTTTGACACCACTTTTATATCGCTCTATGTCAAGGATCCAGTTAGCACCTTTATTTTTGTAAGTGTATCTGTAAATGTGCCTTGCAGACTGCATGAAACGATCTTGTCAGAGTTTAGAAAGCCGTGAGTTGGGCACTGACAGATCTGCAGTCACGTCGTGGCAGATGACATCACGTGGCCCTTCCGCTCACCTCAGCAGCGCTGAAAGGACTCAATGGAAAACCCACAAGATGAAACAACGCGTATCTGAATGTGGGTCCATTGAAATATACAAGGTTTAAACACCTGGGTAGTGCAGAGAGAAAATGCCGGTGCGATGGAAGAAAAAGCAGCCGAGTGACAAATGGGGAGCTTAAAGGAATAGTTCAGATTTTTAAATAAAGAGATAACATCACGGTAAAGTTCGCTGTGAAAGTTGTAGTAAACAGAAAAATGAAGCCACTGGGAGGACCCCAACCTTTCACCCACATCTTCTCAGGTCTGGACCACACAGGGATTCGTGTGAGTGTGTCCGGTCTTTAAATGCTCCCAGCAGAGGAAGACAAGGTCAGGAAGCAGCGGATCGCTAAAAGTGGCCTCAAGAAACCAAACACACTCCTGTCATCTACAGTAAGACCTCAGTTTAACCAGCGAGCCTTATTTTAATTAAGAAAAGAAACAAGTGTTTGCAAAGAGACAACTGAAAATAAGATGTGGGGTTTATTCAGGAGGCAGCTTCACGAGTTTCATGGATGTTGTCATGGAGGATTTTTGGTTTTACTCAAGGTTACATCAAGGTTAAATCAGCTTGACACAGAAAACCGCTCAAAATTCTTCTTTATTATTGCATTAAACTCACAAAGTCTTTCAAATAATTGCACTTTCTCACTTTTAATATCCAAACCTGCCACGCCAGCGTCTTTCCTATCAGTCGTCATGGCCTTTTGGATCTTTTCAACCCCAAAATCTTTTTTTTTCTCTGATGTCTGGAGGTCCAGAGACCCATTAGTGTCTTTTAATTTTGCTCCAAATAAAATCAAAAAGTCTGAGAAAGCTCTGGAAAAATAATACTTTATGGCAAGCTTTCAGTTTTACATGTCAGGCTTGGAATCACTGAGAAAAGATCTAATCAGTAAACGTTTTCATCTCTCTGGGGCAGGATATTTGTTATCATCTTTATTGCATTTCATCAATGCAGCAAGTTTGATTCGAATATAACGTTTTATAGAAAGCTCAGTCACTGAAAAGAGCTCCACGCAGACAAACAGTGATCACCACATTTCAATCAAAACCATAATTACACTTTTCACATCAGACATTTGGAGCCATTTTAGCTGGGAAAGCACAGGTGGAGCTGTTTAGGTTGACAACGGCTCGGTTCTATCATGTAACACAGGAAGCTTCTCCTCTGAGCCGGCGTGCACGGTACCAAAGCTCGTCGATGATATTAATCACATCTGTGTGTTTTCTGTTTGGACGTCTCAAAATAATGGCTATGAAAACGACAGATTAACGATGACAGAGTCTGACCTTTCTGCAGGTAGGTGGGAACAAAGAGACACATTTTATCCGAAATACAAAGTAACTATCTGAATGATGAGAGAAACAGATTTTAGCCAGTGATGCTACAAAGTTACTGTTACTGCACAGGTACAGTAGGAACATAACTCAAGCCTGATTTTTAGTGATTCATTTATTTGCATTTTTATTTCCAGTCTTTTAGCTTAAAATGCGTTGAATTAATTTTGTGGAGATATTTGAGAGTGAGGTTGGACAGCATAGATGGTGATAGGAACACCTGTTTAAAACATTACCAAAGCTTTTAGAAAGTGTTTTGTTACATTTATGAGACATGTACTAATGAACCACAACACCTGCCAGATGTTCTTTTGGGCACCATCCTGCCCCGAAATAGCTCTAATCCGTCGTGTAGGGACCAGGGATCGGATCCTGAAGGTCCTGTGGGTTTTGGCAGTGGGTCCTGTGTGGCTCAACCTTGTTCTGTAACATCCTCCTTGATGTTTCATCAGACTGGGAGCTACAAACGTATGGAAAGACAAATCTAAGAAAATGACTTCTCCCTGCACTCAATGACAAACTAATCTCTGAAAATTAAGAAAAACCACAAAGAAAACCATTTAGATTAACACTTAAACCTGGTTTTCTCATCAACCTGCAGCCTTCTGATGGGTGGTCTATACCTTTGGTGGGGTTTCCCCTACGTGTGACCCCTACTGGTGCTCATGACCCCCCTGTGACCTTCTAGGAGTCGCTGTGGGGAATGAAACAGATGTCAGAGAGTTTCTTTATGAGTTTCTAATGTGGAGAGTCCCTTGGCTCCTATTTAACATCAGCCGTTTGTTTTCAGAGGCGTTTGTTTCTGTGCCGCTAACCTGAGAAAAAGGCTTATGCTTAGAGATGAATGCAGCATCAGTGTCTTCAATGAGTGGCTGAAGGTGCTGACACATCTGTGATACTGGAAAATATTTGATCATTTCCTCCACCGCTTGTATAAAGAGACCAAACCTTTTCTTCTTCATACTTGATGACCTGTGCATACTTTAAAAACAGGAGCTGATACATCATCTGTATTTAACGGCATCAGTCTGAATAAACAGGTTTAAATGTTGCAGTTGCTGGTTTCAGAGACACCACTCCCAAAGTCTGCATGCCAAAGTCCACTTGGACAAGAACCGAACCCAGGAACTATCCCTGATGTGTCCTTGACATGTGGTTATCCATCCATCGTCCATCCTTCCATCCATCTACCCACCCATCATCCATACAGCCACCCACCCATCCATCCATCCACCCACCCACCCACCCATCATCCATCCATCCGTCCATCTACCAACCCATCATCCATACACCCACCATCCATCCATCCATCCATCCATCCATCCATCCATCCATCCATCATCCATCC
>VVHJ01012529.1:4660-18425 GCA_015107715.1 Tylochromis polylepis
AAAGGAGAGCTTTAAGCCTAATTTTAAAAGCCCAGAGGGGGTCTGTCTCCTGAACCCAAACTGGGAGCTGATTCCCCAGAAGAAGAAGAACTGATAGCTGAAGGCTCTGAATCCCATTTTACTTTTGAAAACTTTGCCAATCACAAATAAGTCTGCAGTGCTTTACTGGGATATGTTATTATAACATCTTATTTTATGTTCCCTTCTAAAATTGAACAGAGACAAAGTATTTATCACCACTCCTGCTTGCCTGTCAAAATGTATCTAGAAGATATCTTCACTAGGAATTTGACCTTGGTTAACATCATCATCTGAGGTAGATGTGCCCCCTAAATCTCCACAGGGTGTTTTAACCCTAAATAAGAAATGAGAGGTGAATAATTTATCTTAAACAGTTTTATATTTTTGTCTCACTCAAACATGCCTACTTTTATTTAGCAAATCAGGATGAACACAGGTCTGAAACCAAAGAGTAAGAATTATGTTGTTATGTTTAAGGGCAGTTTATTGTTACTTTTATTGTGGCTTTTCTCATACGGTGAGGTAGACATATGTGGCTTTAAATTTGCTCGATTTTCCCATCTTGATCTCTCCACTGGAGAGTGTTTCACAGTCTGGTACTGAAGATATGTTTACACGCACTTAAGCCTCACTGTATTTATTACCAGCACGATTCCCAGGTACTTATTCAGTCAGCCCAGAATTTAAAAACACTCCAGCGCACACTCTGACAAATAGGCTCACACACACTTATGAATCTCATGAAAACCACATTTTGTACACACACACTTTTTTTCTCCAAACATACAGCTAAGTTTGCTTCTCAAAAGTACTTAGCGCATTAGAGAAACAAAACAGATCGACCTCTCAGCACACACTTTAATCCTCAGGCATCCAGCTCTGGGATGGTGTGAGAGTGTCTGAGGCTGAGCTGTGTATCCCAGCCGGTCTGCGCTGACAAACAGCGCTCTCTGCAGAAAAACAGGTCACCAGTTCATGTGACCTGCATTTGGATGGCCATGCTGTTAATCAAGCCATCCGTCTTTGATATGCTGTCATCAGGCAAATTAAGGCAGAAAGTGTAGGGAAACATGGTGATGAAGGTTGGATTAGAAAATGATTACAAAACTACAAAATTTGTAACAAAAAAGTGTTGTTTTTTTTTAACCTAATGATAGGTTATTAAAACTGTGCTTGAGTGCTTACAGCAGATCTTTTGTATCGTGTGTTTGGTGTATACATCTCATGTTTTAGCCACTGAACATACAACCCTCTAACCCTCAGCTCAGACTGACTCGACTCGATTCGACAGTTGTTTGTAGAGTTTTCCATTAGGTGGTAGTACCTGGTACTAGGTACTTTTTTAGTACCTGCTCAGCCAGGGTTCCAAGTGAGCTGAGCCGATCCAAAAATGTGACGTCATGCCACCAGCTGGCCAGTCAATGGCATCACTTGATGAATCATGAAAGCGACTTCTTCACAAAAATCATATTTCTAGCGTTTGAGAACTGTGCGGGCTGTTATACAGTGTGAGCTAAATGACTAGTAAAGAACTTTTTTGCTTTACGGTGGATCTAAATATATAGTTGTGTTTAGATGTTTACATACATTTACATACACTCTACAACATGGTCTCTGCAGATGACCACACACGTGCAGACAGACACACAGACACACACACATCCAATACGCAATAGTAACTTTCGCCCTCTCTCCCTGATGAGCAATATCACCAAGTGCAATTTTCCGAGTATAACAAAGTATTTTATTTTATTCTTTTCTGTATAGTATTTTATTCCATTTTGTATAGCATGTTGTTCTATTTTATTTATTGTATTCTATTGTTTTTCTTAATTTTTTAATGCTCTTAACTTGCACTTTCTGCCGTGACCAAAAAATTTCCCACATGTGGGACTAATAAAGGTTTATCTTATCTTATTTTATCTTATCTCATACATACAGCACAGGTCAGGATTTCAAACCTAAGAGCACTGCGCCAGCTGTCAAGCATGGTGGTGGTAGCGTCATGCTCTGGGGTCTCTTTTTTACTGGCAGTGATACTTACCTCAAATCACTAGCTATCACAGTTGAGTTGTTCCAGTGACAGCCATCAATGACAATGACCCCAAACACATATGAACTGGTTCTGGAATGGATAAAGTGGGCTAACATTGAGTTTCTGAAATGGCCTTCCCAAGGCCCTGTCATTAACCTCGCTGAAAATTTGTGGATTATGCTTAAAAGCTGGATCCGTGACGTGAAACCAACCGATATGAATAAACTCCACCAAGCCGAAGTGCAACTTGCTAAGAGACATTAAAGCAAATATCAGTGGAGCTCTATGTATAATTTTGACCCTGTGTGAACGGGAGAAAATCCAAAATAAATCTTGTGCACCCACTCTTGTTTTTTTAAAGCCATTAAATTTGTTCAAAGAAATCATTAATTACCACAAGATTTATGGTTGAAAATCGTGTGATGATTTAAATGTTGGTGGGATCATCAAATTCCTTTAAGCTGCATACACACTGGAAGCAGTTCATGGCAAAGAGGCAACAAGAGACCATAGAAAGTGAGCTATATTTGACAACTTCAAGTGACTGTGGGCAAAAAAGTGCTGATAACTTGTAGTGGGCAGGACATGCGAGGAGCCCTTCTCAACTTCCAGGTGAGTGACTGAAGACACTACCCAATGAAACCGAAGAATACCAGTGAAATATTATCTTCTTTGCGCTCTTTTCCTTAAGCATTATTGTCACCTTTGATCAATTTTGAATATACTTCAAACATACTAGATTAGTTTAAAATCTTTAATGCTTTCATCATTATAGCTTTACGCAGGGTGGATTAAATCATAAAGTATGGACGCAAACCTAGTGGAAAAATAGCAGCCTTTATGTCAAACATGCAGCTGAACCGGGATCCACTCTGTTTCGCCACATAAAGATGTTTGCTGCAAGAAGTGGATGTGGACAGTTTGAGGAATGGAAGCGTTTATAATCTGTGCGGGAACAAATGGAGGGCTGAACGAGCACGAGCAAAGTACGTGATCGATCATAGAACGGGAGGAGAGGATCGGAGACGGGGGGAACGTGTGAGTGAGAGGCTGAGATGGAGAGGCGGCGAGGCAGTGGAGGAGTCAGGGGGCTGGTGTAGAGAGGGTGGGTGCAGATAAAGTCGAGCTCTGGAGGATTAACTTGTCTTGAATATGTTTCAGAGCCGGCGTGGTTGAGGGACAGGCACTCTGCTCTTGGAGGGCTCTGGAGGTTCTCAGCCACATCCAGACGTCCTGTCTGCCGTCCCCCCATTCACCTACACAAAGACACACAATCAGAAACATAAAAATAACATCATGAACACCAAAACATCAAGATACAGGCACACAATTTCTCTCTTTCTGTATTTCTGATTTTCGTCACTCCTCTTGGTAAATGGAAAACATCGGAATGAATAAAATAATCAATTTTATATTTTTTCACAGTTGTGCTGTGATCAAGACTTGTAACAAAAGCTTCCCCTTCGTCATTACCACCACTAACGTACCCTTGAATGAGACATTAGTTGACCGGTGACCCACATATTAGATTGTGGTCATCTTTTAGCACCCTCCATGTCATGTGAATGAAATCTCAGTTTAAATGTATTTTAAGTTTTAAAACTATTCCCCTGTGACTTATAACATCTCTAATACACGTCAAATGATTTTCCCACCTCATAACAACCATTAAGTAGTCATCAATAATACTGTCTTTATCAATTTTAAATCATTTTTAAACAGTCACACAAAAGTGTATGCTATCCAACAGCCCATAACTCATCGCGTGTGCTTTAGTGTTCAGATGATCTGCTGGTGACATGAGGCTAATTTTAGTACCTGCCTTCCCATCACCTTACAGGTAAGTGGGTCAAAAATATCAGCAGTAATTTCTGAGTAATGATGGACGGTTCCCCTGTTTCCAGATATTTGTGGATGTTTAACAGATCTGATCTGCGCAGCCTTTAATCAACCTGACATGAGTTAGCAGGTCTGTTTCACACCATGACACTCTTGGCTCTGGCTGCTTCACAGGTGTCAGCTGAGGAAGGTGACAGGAGACCGTGTGAAAGCACTGATAGGAGCGTGCTTTTCCAGAATGTTCCCACCCGGAGCGTCTCCAGAGCCACTGATGCTGACAGCACAATGGGTACCGAGTCGGCCATGCGTTCACATTGCTCTTGATGACAGTTAATTGATAGAACATTGACTTTTCTGAGTTTTGCATCAATAAAAATAGCACAGTGGTGTCTAGGTGGTGATTTTGGTGAATTCTGGTGATTTGGTGAAATTTGGTGATTCTACTTTTTAGACTACATAAACCAATTAAAGTCCCACTCAACCGTGCCGAAAAAGAGCAATAAGTAAGGCCTTGCATATTTGTAGAATGAATGGAAAGCAGTTAAATATTTAAAGTTTTCTGTCTTACAAATAAACGGAAATTAGTTTAAGGTCTAATAAATTTCAAAGGGTGTTGGTAAATATAAATAATCCATGTATTTAATTACAAAATGCATGTATTTTTCAGTACTACAGATCATTTTATCTGCTGAGTGGACATGATTGGAGGAAAGATTCTGACTGTCTGCTTGAGGAAAAACTTTAATACCACATTGTGAAAATAATGAATAGTGGATTACTAGTGGATCTTTTGTGTGTGAAGTAAATGTGATAACTAAACTATGGGAGCCACTTTGTGGCTGAGATGTGACTACTGACTAGTAGTAAGATTCATGTATTTATTTATTTTTTGTATCTTGATTGCTCCTGCCCGCTAAAATATCCCCATTTGTCAAAAGCGACATGTTCAAATGTTGACAACAATGTTTAAAAGAAAAAATTTGTAACTACATTTATCAGAAAGTAAAGTATAAAGTATCTACTTTAAAGTGTGCATATGATCCATTTTATATGCACACATTATGGGAACTCATCCTCAAAAGGAAGTCAGATCCAAACAACACGAAACACATACAGTAAATTGACAAGCATGTGTAAAAATACACAGATTCACACATACAAAGACACCTGCAGTCTGGATTATGTCTCTATGTAGCCCGTGTCTGTTTTCTGTGGGAGGACCTGCACTCTGTGTGTGTGTGTGTGTGTGTGTGTGTGTGTGTGTGTGTGTCTGTCTGTCTGTCTGTGTGTGTGTGGCTGCCATTGTAGCGACTAGTGAGTTGTATACCTTGGCAGTGAGGACATTTTGTTCAATCCTCACATGTTAAGTTTTCAAAGGTTTGTTTGAAGGTTCAGAAATTAAAATGTGCGCACGTGCATCTGTGTATATTTACACATGCACACCTTGTAATTTGTGTGTTGTTTAGACGGTCATTACGGTCGCAGTGACAGCAACACGCACACGTAGTGCTGAGAGGACGGGTGTCTGAGAAGCCTCAGGCTGTGTCAGGCAGCTAATTGAACCATTACCCTGTTTAGATAATCTTGCTCTCTCTGCTTTATAATCTGACTGATGGACAGTATTCATATGAAAAAAAAATATCATTTTGCACTTGTGACTGTGAAAGAGATGGCTTGTATTTATGTTGTGCGGACGTAAATCTTTTTATAGTCACATTGTGTTGATAACGATAACGAGCAAAGACAATCTCTAAAAGCAAATCCAGCTGCTGATTTAGGAGCTGTGCGCTGTGCTGAGGGTAACACATTACAAAGCACAGACTCCTGAGTTTACTTTTTGTCCTAACAACTAATATAAAATATTACTGTTACCGTTCAACAATTCTTTCTTTTGTTACTTTTACAAAAACACAGTGTCTCGTTGGTGAGACTTCATCAAGCCATCTGAGTTTTCTATTTTTTAATCATTTTTCAGAACAATTTGTTTTCATATCAGCCAGTAAAGCAAAAAAGTGAATTCAGAAAGGTCAGTCATTCATTTCTCTATGACTATAGCTTACAGATTTATTCTTCTCATAGTTTATTCTTTATACTGTTATAAACAGTCTGAATTCATCTGTTAAACTAGTAATCTCTGAGGTTCTTCTACTCTCCTGCGTTATTATGCTCTTCTACTGAGGAAGCAAATAAAATTTCTTGAAAAAGACCTCTTCTGTCAGCCTTTTTCTGCAGTGGCTCTTCGCTCTATTGTGTCTGTGATTTGTCATCTCTTTTGCTTCAAGACACTTGGCCCGGGGACAGCGGCCTTTGTGCCGTTCTGGTGTTGAGCCCTGGTGAAAAGGCAACAGAGACGAGGCAATGAGCTAAGTGATATTTAGCTCTTTGCCTGTCTGAAACTGACAACGCACACACACTAACACACAAAGACACACAACTACATCTACAATAGATCTACACAGACACAGAGTGCACACGCAAAAACCCCAAAACACTCACAAAGTCATGTTAGTACACTCAGCAGCTGTCATGGCTGGCTCCAAACCTTTATGAGCACACACACACACAGACTCACACACACATACTCGGTCAGTCTCGAGTTGACGTTGACAGGCCGCTCTTTTGTCCATCATTCACCCGCAGACGAGAGCACAAACAAGAGAGAGAGAGAGAGAGAGAGGGAGAGATAAAAGCCCTCCCCCCTGCCCGCTGTAATCCAATTACAGGCCTGCAAATTTGATTGGCGCCCTGGGAGTGTGCCTTCAGCTGTCCGTCATTAGCGACTAGAGAACAGGGGGGGCTCGCTGAGGGTGCTATAAGGGAGGTGTGTGTGTTGGTGTGTGTGTGAGAGAGACAGAGCAGGACTTACAGTTTATCTCTGTTGGCTCAAAAACATCTCCTCTGTCTTCATGTGCCAACGTCCGATGTATACTTCCCATTAGTGGCCATTAGAAAAAATGAAGCACATTGAAAAATGCCTTTATTAAACATTTGTCAGATTATCAAATGTTCTGTAGATTCCTTTGCCAGGCCACCCATTCGCAGCAGGAGTAAAATAAAAAAAAAAAAACAAGGCAATAAATGCAGAAAAAAAAACACAGGGTTTGTCTGATAAATCTCGAAAGTCCTGGTGATCTGGTCAGCTCAGCGTCGCAGACACTGAAAAGAAAATAACAGCGGAAATGTAAGAGGTCTGGAAACTGAAGTGAAGTGGCCTCAGTAGAAGCAATGAAAGACTCACTTTATAACCGCATTTGTTTTTTATTCACACAATAAACCTAATCAGAGTAAGAAAAAAGTTTCCATGTACGACCTCATGCAAAATCGTCCTCGAGTTCACTCATTCACAAGCTCACCTCATTCACAGTGATTTAAATCAAGCACAAGGAAAAGGGAAATCACAAGACGTGAGAAAACCAGAATCTGAAAACTGAAAAAGGTATGCCGTAATAGTTTGATTTTCATTATTGATTCAAGATTTGTTTCTAGTATTGTGCATCAAATTGAAAAATGCCATAAAGGCAAGGCTGACTACCCTGAGCCCAAGGGGTCCCAAAAACCAATTGATTTAATCACACATTTGTCAGAAATGTGCATTACTTAAGTCAATTCAAGGTCTGCCATCAGTCTGTCCGGTGGCCCCACTCATGCACAGAGACCCTCAGAAATCCAGCTGTTTTAGCTTATGTTCAGGTAATTTGTTGTTTAGAGTTAAGCGTTTACGTCCCCTAACACACAGCTGTTTCTTTTCTAACAAAGTTAGAGTGTAAAAATAGTTTTCAAGTACTGTCACCATACCCAACAAAGTTTATTTGGAGCAACGAGTGTGTTTGTATGGGATAATGTGGGACAAACTAATAATGCTATAAACAATTTTTGATACACCTAACTATAAAAAATACAGCCGTTGAAGGTTATGACAGTTAAAGGTCTGGCATCAATCAGTGACAAATAAGCATTTCTTTCGAATGCAGCCTTCTTACTCTTCCTGCAATAAGGAAATACGTTAAGCATAAACGGCGGATAAAGTTGACTTTGCAGGCGTTAAGGGATCACGATTCAAACAGAACACTTCAAGATACCAAAACTAAAGCTACACGTCCTTGTTTCATTATTAGAGGGTCTACACATACTTTTCTGTACTCTGTAGGGTTACTTGCAGAATATCTTTGTGGTGCAGGTCATAATTGTCACCATAAGAATGTAAACAACAACATCAAATCAAGGTTTTAGTCTTTATTTGGGAAGTGAATGTCACAGGTTAAATCAATTAAATCTAATTATTTCAGCTCTAGGGTGCCGGTTGGTTTCTCAGTGCCTGTGTGATAATAAAACTGCCATGTCAGTAAGGATCCAACAATGTAATACCTTCTGGGCAACAACAGAGTTTGCTTCTGTTTTCCAGCTTCTTTTATTTCTGTTTTTAGCTATACAGAAAGAAGGACTGATATTGGGTGACCTAAAAGTTTACTCTTTGAACTTCCAAACTACAGAGTATACATTTCTCGCTGAGGTTTAGATACTGTCCCAGCTTGTTTAAAATCCTATCTGAAGAACTTTGCCAAACGACTTTAGTCATAAACCTGTCATTATACTTGATATGACTGATGAAACTAAGACCCTGAATTTGGCTTCAGGGTCAGCCTCAAATAGGCCCTGCTCTTTGCTTGAACGCCTCCATGTGAGCAGTGTATGTTTGCGTTCTCTGTGGATGCCAGTGAGACGCCAGACGTATCAGTGCGGTGCCTTGTATCTGCTAAAGGAAGATCAGTGAGGAAGTCACAGACATGCCCCAGGTTTTATCTTTTATTGGCTGGCTCCTCTGAGGCTTATCTTTATTGGCTGGCTCCTCCTGAGGACAGCCTGTAAGCTGTGCAAGGCTGAGGTGGAGCTCGAGGTGGAGAGGTGCACTGCCAGCATGACTGGGACTGACACAGATAGCTCTATCACCAGTGTGGGAATAACACACAACCTTGTTTCCACCTTCAGGACAAAGAGACAGTCACTACTGCTTCTCCTCACTTCCTTTCCTTCCTAGCTTGTCATCTGTCATTGTTTTGACCTCACACCAGTTTTACGTTTCCCATTGAGCAGTTTTTCACACAACAGTAACAGCAGTCTGACATTTTATTTCTTAAGGCTAAGTCATCCCAGAATCTGACAAAATGAATACACTTAAACAGAAATGCAGTGAAAAGTTAATGTGAGCGTCTCCAATGGGCAGAGACAAATACAATCATATGGCAGGAAAAAGATGCTAAAAATGGACCAAACTCCATTCAGTGGAACACGTGAGGATGGATGGATGTACATTAAATAGTATAAACTGAGCACATGCTTGTTACAGTGATAGAATATCCAGGTTATATGGGAGACACTACCACCTTTATACTGCTGACATAACTCTATATTCATATCACTGTTGGTGTTTACTGTTTCTGTTCTGAATTACCTTTATAGTTTATAAATGTTGTTTCTAAAAATGCACAGGTATTAGCAATATGCTAAGAGGCTACAGACAATATATCTCTGGTTTAAGCATGCATTAAAGAACTATTTAGAAATTAAATGTAAAAATATCCCTGTAAAAGACAATGTTTGCTACGTTGTCTATTTTCTGATTGCACCCTTATTTATTATTATCATTATTTTACATTTCCTCTTGATATCTCTGGTTTTCTTGAACAAACACAGACTGACAGTCTGATGTGCTGCTTTCAGTCAGCAGCCTCCTTGTTGCTCATCACCTGTAGCATCACTCTGTCCTCTGTTAATGTGTGTGCGTGTGGCTGTCTGTGTGAAATGACAGAATAAGATGCTATTCTCAACACTTGTTTCCTGGAGTCTGGCCTATCTGGGAGATAAACAGCAGATATCATTCAGCAGGTCTGTTACAGGAACTGCTGTTCACAGGCGTTATGCTTTTATCATCCACAGGAAAGCTGATAACTGAACCCAGCAGACCCCAACTGAGTGTTAACAATAATTAGCATTCTAAGGAGACTGAGACACCTGCTGCTATTATACACTGTGGAAAACATGATAGTTTCTAAATATGCAAACTTACTGATTCTTTCTTACAGTTTGTATTAAGAGACCTGCTTTAAAGTCGTGTTATGAGTGCTTATTTTGTTTTGTTTTCAATAACTTTAAAAGAAATAACCTTCTGTCACTCCTTATCTGCAGATTTAGTGACAATTAAAACTATACAATCTTATAAAAGATGGATGTAGACACTGTGCTATTAAGCAGACACCTATTTTTTTATTATCATCTATTTTACCCTAAATGGGCCTAAAATTTCAACAAAATAAAATAAAATCCTGCCATTAAGCTGGAGGATTTTGTCTAGTAAACATCTACTAAAGAGCTCTACAAAATTGTAATTGAAATGTACTGTAAAAAAGAACATATTTTAGGCCACTGTAATAAATAAAGTCAGAAAATGTCGCCTGGAATGTCCAAGAATTTTTTTAGAAAGTCAAGAGTTCTTGCGTGGGGGACCCCTGAATCCTGAAACGGTTAGCAGCAGGAACAGGAAGCAAACAGCAGCAACAGGAAGTGACTAGTGGCGATGTGATAACAGGAGACCATAAAATGACAAAGGTGTCCATACAACAGGCAAAATAACCACTGGCAAGGTGAAACAGATCAGTGGCAAGCAAAACTTTTTGAAACTTTGAGGTGAGAGCTCCGAATGACTAGCAAAATATACCACTGATTTGAGGAGATGACAAATATGTTACCTCGGTAACCTGAGCCTGGAATGTCCACTGGTGACCTACCATCAGCTACAACGTAATGATTAACACTTTAAATGCAGATGGGGTTTAAGTCAACAGATGTCCCGTAATTTTAATGACTGAAAGATTTTATTGTTATAGAAAACTGTAAAATTTAAAAACTGCTTAAAAGATTGATTAGTTATCAAAGCAACAACAAATGTTCTCTCAAACAATTAATCAAATGATCAAATAGATTCACATTCAGGGACAGAGGTCAGTTTTGAGCTTTATTAGGAATTTTGGCCCCATGAAGAGGTTTCTCTGCATCTTTTATCCTCTCTGGCTGTCCCGTCAGCTCTCAGTGAGGGGGCTACCCCCGTACCATGACTCAGGAACCCAGGACCCCTTTATCAGCCCCACAACCAGCCAAAGTCCCCTACAAACACCCATGTCTCCAAAAGTCCAGATAAGTGAATGTGTTTGCGTTATTGTTTCCTGCTGTCGCCTCTGTCTGTCTTCATGCCCGGAATGACATCACTCGACCAAAAACGGGGAAATGTGTCTGAAGGTGGTGGGTTGTCTCAAGGTTGCCGTGACAACAGCATCATCCATCCCGAGGGAGGGAGAAGTGGAGGCTTATCACTCTGAGAAGCTTTTAAAACAGAAAAAAAAAGAGTTGTGGCTTTAGGAAGTGGAGCCTGATGGGTAAATAAGTTAACCAGGATCCATGTCCGCCATTTAAGACCAGTTCCCGTATTCTCTGATTATTAACCGAATACTGTGTGAGGGTGCGCTTTTGTGTATCTGTGAGGTCCAGTCAAATTTCTTTCAACTTTCAAAAAGGACAATGAACAGTAAATGTGTGCACATTTTAGAAGCACACAGTAGAAACATCTAGTGCGGTATATTTATATAAATATAGCTCTGCTATATTTAAGGGGCAGAGCTGCATCACATGTGTTTAATTTTGTGTCAGCGATGATAGAAAATAATCATGACTCTTCATTATGTGATGTAAAATAAAGGGGTGTTTTGGGGTACAGTATGACAGTCATGTCATAAGTTGTCGTCCCAGCTGTTATATCATGCCATTTTGCCAGATGCCACCTGTTACTTCCCCTTATCCACAAAGTGTCCCTTGGTAGTGCCCCTTGATGCCATTACCAAGCAAGCAAGAGACCCTTTTGGAGACCTACAACGTCCATTTTAGCAGACTAAAGAGTTGGTGGTCTCGTAAGTTGCAGATTTGTGATCCAGGTGATCCCTATCGTGTTGGGAATTTTCTGTTTTCCACTAGTGTCATTTTTTTTAAACGACTGATTTATTTGTCCTTCCACAAATGCTTGATAGAGGTGAGCACTGGAAAATACTTACGGAAAAGACTGTGATTTCCCAAAACAACAAAAGAACAAGTTAAAAGTCACACAACCATCTCACTATCACCACAACCCTGAGTGTCCAACACCGACACCAAAGGATGCAGGCCCAAATGTGACACAGGCAGTGTCCTCGAAAAATAGTATTTGACAACAACAACAAAACTCAGAGGTGAGGCAAATCAAGCCTGGTTTGTACACAGTCCCAAAGAGAGGTCTAATACAGCAGTTCAAATGAAATCACCTGTGTGGGTGAGTAAAGTCGTACTCACACATAGGCCAACGTGTCCGGGTTCAGCAATCTCACTTCTCATTGAGTTTGAATGAACTGACATCATGCACTGCCAAACTGAATTGTGGATCTGTTGCTTCACTTTGCTTTTAATAGAATGTTAAGAGGAGTTTTCAAGCTGCAGCGTAGCTCCCAACCAATCAAATTCCATGACTTGTGGCATGACTGATCGCCGCTATAATCACAGCAAGCTCTACCACAAGGAAGTGTACATGACTTCTGCTTAATGCATGGAGCGAAGGGTACAGCCAGTCTACAAGAAAACATGTAGTATAACTATCATTCTTTCTGGAATATTTTAGCTAAATGAATGCAAAATATATGTGATAGCCTCTTACAGCTTCATTTCATTGATTAAATAGCATACTGGTGCAGATACTAAGATGCTACTGTCATAAAATCATTTTGTTTGTTTATATTTTAGATTCTTGGAACACACTGAACTCAGCAGTCACAATATTCAGCTCATGACATCCAACATCACTTGAACTCAGCATATATGATGGCTATGCTCAATTAAATAGTTTCTACTACCTTAAACATGTCAAGAAAAATAAATAACAAATTATGAGATGGGGGCCATTATGAGCTGATTAATTTGCATTACTCTAATTCTTACATCGCTGTGCATTTTATTTATTGTAGTGGTATTTTACATTGTTAAGCACTCTGTGCAGCGTGGACTGTTTGGAAATGTGCTATATAAATAAACTTAACCTTGACCATGACCTTGGCCTCATATGATGTTTGGAAAATTTTCCACCCCTTTTCTACGGCGGCCCTGAAAGGTCAAATTCATCGCAGCTTAAAAAAACACAATAGCAAATTTTTAAAAAGCACACAAAACACCGCAGACTTTGAATAAAACAGAAAAGAAGTAGAAAAAACAAAATCTCACAAAACACAGTGGAAGTGTTTTGGGGGAAACAATAAAGTGACTGAATAGCTGTGTTGACAGAAGTGACACAAATCAAAACATGTAAAGGATTGCAGTGAGACACACTGAAAAGATTTGGAGGATTCATTGGTGTTGTGAGGGAGAACAAGATTCAAGGTAATGTGTGGGGTTTTTTTTCAATTGCATGATTCATCTAATAATGCAGATACATGTTTGCTATTAGCCTTTTACTGTTAGCTTCTCATGTCTGTTCCCACATCTGTGAGATTTTCCAGTGCGTTTAACCTCTCCGGGCTACCACACTTTTCTTTTCAAAACACGTTTCTCTGCTTTCATAAAAAAATAAAAAAAAATAATTTCTTCATCTCGCTTTGTGCATCTTATCCAAATTTTTTATTAAATCAGGAATGACACTGTGCCATGACAGTCTGCAGATCAGTCGCCTCATTGGCTGAAAACAGGAAGTTATTCCTGCATTGAGTTTTCATACAAAACCCAGCATTACACTTAAGGTTTAGGTAGTTGTCATACAGCAGACAAACAAATGAGACAAAAGCAAAAGAACAGTCTGAATAAATCAGA
>VVHJ01012530.1:8004-24994 GCA_015107715.1 Tylochromis polylepis
GTGGGGCTATACAAACCAGTGAGTACCATTTTGAGTTGCTGCAAGGAAATTCCCTCAGAATGGACTAGCATCACTTTTTCACTTTGATATTCAGGTTGCCTTTCAATTAGGCCCTCTGTAGGTCGATCATTTTCATTTTTTGTCAAAACAATTTGGCATCCTTTCATTCCTAAAACATTATCCAGGCCATGTCAGTATAGATATCCAGCATAATTTTTTTCTCTTTTTCATTTGTGTTACATTTTTTGAGCAGTGTGCTAACATACATTATGATGAAACTGTCCTGCTAATAAATGGAGCTAAACAAAGTGAATTATATAAACGTGGAATCTGAATTAAACTCTTGCAGTAACTATCACCACTGTAATCCTGCCATTGTGCTGTTCTAACCTGTCTTAGTGTTTCCTCCTTTATAGCTGATTCTCTGAATAGCCTCCAGCAGTGCTTCTTTGTTGCTATGAGAACTCAGCTGGAATTCGGTCCGAGCATCATCGCTGAACTGAGCAACGGCCACCTGGAGAGAGACAGAGACACATGTCAAAAAAAATTATGCAAATTTAAACTGCCGTTTGCCTGAGCCAGTTTGGGTTTAAACTTGCTATAAAGGGAGAATTTAGAAAATAATAAAATTCTGTCATCATCTGTTCACAGTCATGTCAGCCATGATACTGCCGCAAAGGGTTTTCAGGGTAGTTTCAGCCTCTCCCCATAGTACAAAAAAAGCTAAATTACACACAAAAAAGCTTATCTGGCATTATTCAAGTGTTATGAAGCCAAATGATTGCGATCTTGGTCAAACTACCTAATATCCACGTCATTATCACCAACACATTCTGAAATATTTCTGGACATTAACAACAATATCAAACAGATATTGCTATTGTTCACTGACGGTAACTGTGTAATTATATAAATTGGGGTGTGACTAAATAGCCCCACAAAGCGAATGTAGTGCAGATGGGTTTGTCTGTACAAGAGGCCTGAATATACAATTCCCTGTTTAAGGTTATAGCTTAATAGACAGGCACAGTTATCACCTTTTTTTCGTCCGGTTATTACTGGTGAATTTAATATTTTTCACGCTAAGAAACACTCATGAAGCGAAAAGGCAATGTTGCAACTTTTTCTACAAGCATAGGAGAAACTTTGGAATATATACATCCACACTCCCAAACTGGCACTGTAATCAGTTTAATAGCCATACTCCAAGAGGGTCGGACAACTGTCATTACCTCCAGACTGCTAATGGTGCTGTTGTTGGCTTCGGTCAGCCTACATTAACCAGCCAACTCCCTCCTTATTGTGCAGCCAACTTTCTCACATTACAGCCAGCGCTCTGATGCTGGTAGCCTACTGCCAGAGGGTTGTGGGGCACAGCGAGGCTAGCGAACTCCTTAACAGCAGACATTACACAAATGAAATAAAAAGGTTTAGCAAGCACCTCTACAGTTTGATAAATGAACCAGCTGAGGTTTGCTGACATAGTGGTGGCCATGCAGGACAGAAGCGCAAATAAATGAGTTCACAGTGACAACAGGGAGCAATAGCCCCAGTTAGAGTTTAGCATTACTATTGATGGATCTGATAAATGAGAGGCAGTCTGAGGGAGTGAAGATGGTAATATCCCCTGTGGTAACACGAGTCAAACTTTTGCTCATGCTAGAATCAAGTTCACAGTGAACCACTCACTGTTTATGCCAGCTTTAATGTGTCTGGCTCAACTTATTAAAACCACCATTTCTGCAGGAAAAGTAATGTTTTCTGGAACTGTGGCCGCAAATGGGTGGAGTTAAATCAATACCGCTCAGCAACAAGAAGTCATTCCAGAAAGTAAAGATTGACTCACGGGGAGTTTAAAGTTTCTTCTCACTTTCTCAGACTTTTCAACAGATACAATGCTTTGGTCCTGCTGATTTCTCAGGAGGCTTTCAGGGTGGGAGTTGGCTCCAGAGCGTCCTTCTAATATCAGTGAATGCCAATATCAGCACGTTCCTTCCCAAATTTTAGTGGTTAACTTTGAAACAAAGAAAAAAAAAACTGTAGGTTACAGAAACTAAGTAGCTCTTCGATAAGTCCCCTCCATCCTCTCATTATCAGCATCCAAGCTCCATTATTTTACTCTCCGCTGAATGTTAGTCTAGCTTCAGCAGATCCTAAAGCAAAAATTAAAAAGAGTTTTTCTTTCTCTTTTTGGTGACTGGCTATTGGTGAAATTGGCTGCAGTTCATAACGGCTGGAGGAAAGAGGATGAGGTAATTGGCTGGAGCGGCAGGGGTTTGTAATCTATCTTTTTGCAGGGATTAACGTCCGCATACACATAATTCTCTCGTCTGTGAACGAGTTCCTAACCCTCAGATTATACTCAGATATGCAATTATGTTATTCCCTCATTATTATGGTTTTGAGTGTGGGTGCATTTGGCTGGAGCCCCACTGTCTGCTTTACATCATATTTCCCATGAGGCAAAATGCTTAAACAAAGAGAATAAATTGCAAAGAGATTGAAAAGAAATTAAAAGCCTTAGGCACAATTTGGATTTCTGTTGGTTTATACTGTGTAAACTGGCAAAACAGTAATTTTCACTAGATAGAGGAATTTAGACTAGACACAACAACCACTAACAGTCCTAAATGTGAATCCAAGCCCTGCAAAGAGTCTCACTGTTAGTCAGAGCGAGGTGGTCAAGACAGCATGACGTTTTAATCCATAAATCTTCTTTCCCCATGTAATGACAGATTTGGGGGAAAATAGGTATGAATGAATAAGAATGCAGTGATGTGACTGACCTGGGTGCCATCTTGTCCAATCAGATCCAGCGATCCCATGGTGCTGTAGAGGAAACGTGTAATCTTCATGAAGTTGTCATCTCCGATGGACCAGGAGCCGTCGACCAGAAATGCCAGGTCAGCCTTGGCCTCCTTACATACTTCAGACAGATAAGGGAGGGGTATAGATTTAGTCAGCACAACGCTTTGTGTCTGCAGTAAAAAAAAATAATTTCGCACAGAATGAAAGTCAGCGGAGGACAAAGCATAAGTGGAATATTAACTGGCTGCCTAATATATTCAGACTCAGAGTAAATATGCAAAGTATGAAGCTCTGCAAATATACATCTGCTGGAAAGGGGTAAATATGCAAAGACCGGGTCTTCAGAGCAATCTGCCAACTGTGGAGTTCAGAACATTAAAGGTATGGTGCGCACACATTTTTAAACTCTGATTTTTCTGAACACGAAATGATCTCTATCCTGTCTGTTTGTGCATTTTCTCATTTGTGAGCCGCTCTTATATATCTGCGGTCCTGCAGCAACTTTTCCCTCTTTTATTTGTCTCAGGTTTCTCGATGACTCCCAGTAGCCTTATCATCGCTGCTGTAAAGTTGTTTTGTGGTTTTAACAAGTCTGCAACCTCCAAGTCTTTGCTAAATTTCTAACCTTGTTTATGACCATGTCAGGATCCATAAATTCCTGGGAAGGATTTTGTTGTAAATGCAACAAAGGAGAGGAAAAAACTTCAATGTTACTGAAGATTGTTTGTGTTTCCTGTCTGTGTTGCTATCTGTCTTTAACATTTTACCATTTTCTGTAAATTGTCTTTCCATCTCTTCATACTGCATAACTTCGTTTCTTTCTCTTCTCCTTCCTACTTAGAACAAAAACACGGTCCTTGTGTTCTGTTTCTCCCATCTTTGCTGTTCTGTCCTGAATAAAGGTTGCCTGTCATTACAGATGGAGGCACTGGTCTGACAAAGGTCAGAAACTTAGACAGAAGCGCTTCCAGACGGGCTCAGCAGGTGTGTCTTTCACTTTTGTGGACCTCGTGTTGCGGTGCGACCTTTTACCTGAGCTCATCAGACAGGAACAGAGGAGGACGAAGACTGTCTGGGTAGTCGATGAAAGGGTGGTGGACTCAAACCCCTTCGTTCCTTGAGCTTTCGATTTAAAAAACCATTTGAAAAACACTTTTGCTTGTCCTAACTCATGAGTCATTTGCAACCCTGTCTAGAAAAAAAACAGGAAAAAAGTTATGTGCTAAAAAAGACTGAACTGCAAATAATTTAAACTCTATATTAACTTGAAAGCATCAAAAAGAGAAAACAAAAGTTGAACTTGATTAACTGTATGACTTTTTAAAAAATACTGAAGAAATTATACAAGTTTTGGAGCAACACATGCTGCTGTCAAACGTGCTAAATCTGCATGTATTCCAACAGCATGGCTCTTTAGTAAAACAGGCCAAAGCTAAACTGGCCTGCCAGCTGTAAAGACCTGTCACCTAATAAAAAGAGTTAGTGACATCATATTCATTATTGTCTTTTTTCTAATTGTTCAAAACCTTTAATTTGACATGCTGTCTTTTTACCATGGTAAATTAGATATAGTGCTTTGATTATTTGAAACCATGTGTTTTATTACACAGATTGTTGTTTGAATTTATCAAGAACAGCTAAGGCTCATTTTCTAAATTTTACTTAGTAATTGATCCAGTGAAGAAAAACATGACTTCACAGGTATAGTAACTTGCTGGTCAGCAGTGAGTTGGGTGTACCCTGCATGTAGGAGTGAGTTGGTAGCTGGACTGGGTTCCCTGATTTGAGGAGAAACACTTAAGCTAAAGCTGAGTGGGAGTGATCAGGTTAGCTGAGCTGAGCCTGTGGTAATATGATAAGGAGTTACTTTCTTCATTTTGGTGTTAGCTGCAGCAGCCTCAGTATATTTCACACAATTAAGTCATTGTGGAATAAAAATGTCGGAGATTCTCCTTTAGCGCCTAAATTTACAAGCCCACTCTCCAAATTTCCTTATAATTTACTGTGTATGTTCAGTTTCAGTGCCATAGCAGAGCAGTATAGCATGTTGGGGACTGTGTCTTCTTCTTTCGTGGCTCCGTCTCCCTAGCATCCTCCTCTGTCACACCATCTGCACACCCTCAATCACCTCTTTCTCTTTGGTATTTCCCTTTTCCTCTCCTCTGGCAGCTCAATCTTTGGCACCATTTTCCCAATATAGCTACTAAACACACTCTTCTGTCTCACATTCATTTTCCTAAGTTGCTTTAGTCGCATTTTTCCTGCACACACAGGGAAAATAATTTCAGATAGTAAGTTTTCAGAACAACTTCTAAAACACCAATTAAGTGCATCAGTTTTACTGAATGCACATTTTTTGTACGTAAACAAACTAACTGAAGGAGTGTCATAGCCATTTTTGTTTTTCAAAATACGCAATGAATACGCCAGGTGGGAAAGGAACAGAATTAAGATGGATGTCATATTTCAACTGAAAAGACATTTAAAAAAAATAATATGTCAGCTGCAAGGATTATCCACCACACTTGAACATAAGAGTATTATAAGCTTCTGCTCACCCTCTTTGGCTGGCGGGATTGTGGGTGGGGGTTCCGTAGTGGGTGGTTCAGTCGGCGCCTGAGTGGGTGCTGCAACTGGAAGCATGCACAAACACACACAGAGACACAGAGAAACAAGGCAAGGTCATCAATCATGACAACAGTGACAAGTGGCACCATCAGTGGGGTCTACATGCAGACTGCAAACATACACTTCTGCATGAGCACACAAACACAGCTGGCACACTGAGACATAGCAGTGGTCTGTTTCTATTAACCTTTCCTCCAGCGACCGAGCTCTGGACCTTTACAGAAAAAAGATTTCTAATGCAATCTGTACACAAGCAACACAGCGTCTGTGTTTTATTGAGTTTGTCTTTTGCTCCATTTTGGAATTACTTCCGAATTGAACTTTCTAAATTGTTTCTATACATCCTAAGCTGGGGACAGCAGAAGTGATTTTTTCATCAGTCTAGTATCTATTGTCTGTAAGATTCAAAAAGAGGCCCCAAGTTAAAGTGTGTGCCTCAGTGTCAGATTAATTACTTTGGAGAAACTTCAGTCAAACCAGAGAGCAGTAAAATGAATCATCTCGGAGAGATTTGCTACTGCACAAAGAAGCGACACATACTTTGTAAAACTGGATGAGATTATCTCAACAAATGTTTCTTCAGCTTCCATACCACACCGCTGTGGTGACGAAACAAAGATATGTAAGCCTGCTTGAGAATATCTGCTTGATTGACGCAGCTGTCACTGAATGATAAACAGTGAGGAGTTCAGGTGAAATTCGTGCCAGAGAACCACCTCCTTACCTGACGCTGTTTCCTGTCTTTATTGTTTCTTTTCACGCTTTCAGCTTCATCAATTGTTTACAGAGTTACACAAATGATATGGAAAGGTGGGTGTTGGCTGTGTGTAAAAGCAACAAAGTACAATTTCAAGTACTGAACTTAATAAAATTATAACTATTTGTAGTTGATGCTTCTCTTTGCTGTGGCTGACAGCTAAAAGTTTTGATACACAGACACATGACACACTCTTATTATCTATGCTTATTAATTACATTTACTGTGAATACATCACTGAAAATTCATTTTCATTTGTCTATAGACCTTCATCTATTTCCAAAACCAAACAGCTGAAGTCATCCAAAAGATGTCTTGCTACATTCGTTGGCGAATGTGAATATGAGAACATATCTATCTATTCATTTCTTGGTATTCCTGGTTGTGACATAAGTCTTCTTGATCCCAGGAGCTGTATGGTTCACCTCACCTCATTAGCAGACCAATGAACCGCACAAACATGATATCTTTTCTGAGAGTGCAACTGAGCAAATTAAGGAAAACGTAAGCTACGAGATGTGCGACAGAAGATGGCTACAGGGTGGAAAGATGGAAAAATATCCATAAGATGGAGACGTAAAGGATTAACTGATTACATTAGATGAAAAATGAGTAAAAAAGAAATAACAAAACTTGCAACCCCTTTAAAAATGGTCATGATAAATAGAAATGAATGAGATGATCGACCGCTTTGAGTAAGAAAGGCAAACATGAGAACGTTATCAAGCACTGACATACAATAAACATAAACCCAGCGTACGTGTCATGTCAGTGATGGAGACAGAAGGTCCCTCCGTTTCTTGTATTTGCGTGTGAACGCTGATCTGGTATTGGCTACTAGGAGTGAGGTCGTAAAAGCAATGTCGGGAAACTCCACCTCCCAGCCTCACTTCCTGTCTCTGACCATCTGCAAGGCAACAAGAAATAAAAGAGCTGATTTAGAGTGATTAAAATTCCCAACAAAAGACATGTACGCCAAACAGACTGAAATCGCCTGGAGATCCTTTTTAGATGAACTATTACAAGAGAAACACCTTCATTTTCCTCTGTGTTCTTCATGAAAGGCAAAGATAATATTAATAATACATTTTCTACCAGATTAAGGCAAATATTATCAGATTTGAGTCCGGTTTATGGCTCTGTCACCTTGATGAAGCTTGACTTTACAGAATTAACTGTGATGCATCAAAATGATTCATTCTCAGGCATATTTATCATGATGAAAGTACAACACACACACACGCATGCACGCACACACACACACACGTGCATGCACACAATGGTTGAGAATCCGCTGCATGTGCCGCTTTCACTTCACCAAAAAGGTGACCGAGAAAGTTTTCAAAAAGTGTGGGAAAACATCTTAAATCAACTGAAAATCAAAATAAATCACGCTATTCAGTTCTTTTCTCTTCTCTTGACAATTTCCTCTGGATTGCAGACTACAAACACGTTCTTTTCAGTGTCTGTTTTGATAAGCTGCAGAGTGAGAGGATCACAGAGAAGAAAAGAAATGAGAATTTATGTTGGCAGCCCAAAAGGTACAAAGTGGAAACTAGCGTATACAGTACACACTCTAATGGCTGCCATTTGTCAGTTTCATTTAGTCTAATTTTATTTCCTAATGTGTCTCTCATCTTGGAGGTTGACAAATTAGCTCCTCCTCCACGCAGGAAGCAGCCATAGATAATAAAGTTTAGGGAAACAGCTGTCACCGAGGCTCTACGCATTTCCATCCGAGAAGGTGTTTAAGCAGCTGGCTGGCTCTGCATGGATTAAAGCAAATCTCTAAACTTTCGACTTGAACATCCCTCTGCTGCTCAGGCAGGAGAGGGAGAGAGGGCGCGACAAAGACAAATAGTAAAGGAAGACGGGAGAGAAATCTTCCTTCTTCCTGCTGTCTTCTTCTCTCGAAAGGCAATGAAATGCATGCACAAATCATACGCCGAATTTGTTCGTGTCTCTAATACATTTATCAGCCAACGCTAGCTTCCAATTTAGTTTAATCAACAGCAACTACAAGGCTGAACGCTGTCGGAAAAATCTATTATAAAGCAGAGCCGAGATCTGATATACATACACAGTGCATTCCTGTTATTTAGTTTAATTTTAATAAAGCTGCATTCAATTTTGTTGCTGCGCTGTCATTGCCTTGATGTTGCGCACGCTGCCTCACTTACACACCAAAGCGAATCAGGATTATTGGTAATGGTATTAGTCACACCTGTGGTTTCCTTCCCATGGCAAATCAAACGGGTGGAACCCAGAGCTCATTTACCAACTACGAATCTCACTGAACGGCAATCAAGGAATAAATGACAGGACATTTTCAGGCTTAATGTAAACCCATGAAGCACATAGTGTAGTCCAACCTGCCTGCTACGATATGTTTTCATTTTTATGCTCACTTTCACACTATTGCGCTGCACGAGACTGATATTTCAAAAATAACTTTGTGGACTAGGCAGTATTTCAGGCATTACTTGCCTACACTAACAAATAATTTTGAGGATGACCACAAATCTATACAGCAATTTCTACACGATAGCCATCTCTGAAAAATATCAGGAGGGCTCTAGATTTTATATGAACTTGTGCTGCCCAGCCGATAGCCCTCTGAGGACGAATAAAAATAAAGCTTCCACTTGAAATTGTTCACTGTGATAAACTTCTCAACGGAACGTGGGCTTTATATTTTTGTCATCTGATTCAGAAAGAACAAACTATCACAAGGCTGGGGTTAAACAGTTTTTTTTCCCCTTTTGCTGATTCTATTTAACTAAAACATATTTTTTCTACTTTCTCCTTTTTGTGAGCCTTCCTCCCTTTGCTTCAACCCATTTTCTTCCTCCAGCTCCCTTTTTCCATTGATTAATAAGGTGATTTGTGCATTAAACAGTGTCTAAAGGTCATACTCTGTGTCTTTCCTCGTTTCATTTCTGATGCAATGACATGCGCAATTCTCAAAGCAGTTTCCTCCCATGTCATTTACTGAGCATATCATATCTCCCTTCCCTTCTACAAATAGCAAGATTTATGATGATCCCTCACAGCAGAAACCAGTGCCATGTGAGAATGAAAAAATATATATAACACGTATTTCCCCAGATGCTCTTATCAATATAAATCAACATGAATGTGAAAGGTACACGTAACCAGTACACATGTCCTGAGCTGACAGGTCTTTGTGTTAATAGTAAACAGAGGAGACATTTTCACGAGGATACTGCAACCCTATGAGGACACATATTCAAAAGGTCGGAGCCTGAATCTGGCCACATCACCGCATAACACAACTCTAGTAAAGATTTTGATTTACTGACTGAACTGTATTCCAGATACTTAACTGGCAAAAATATTGTTTCTCACATGTTGGGACAACTAGGGGGTGCACAGTAAAAATGTAAGTATTGACTATGTGTCTATGCAGAGAACTCCTGCTTGTTTCTGGAATGAAGTTTTACTACAGTATAGGTGAGGTGTGATTCAGACCATATTTCAGCATGGTGATGAATTTATAAGTTCACGGCTGACAGGACAGAGTGAGCAGCTTGTAGCAGGTCAAATTATCAATGGACTATATCAAAAAAATTACATTTTGCACAGATACAAGTATATGCCAGTATACAATCTAATTCAGGTCTCAGTCACACAGGTCTGGAGACCAGTCGGCAACCATCTGATTGCTGGCTGTTGCTGGCAGTTGCTGTTAAGTCGTCCCATTGATATAATCCTAGAGACTGGTCGACGTGTAAGAGGCTGACTTGTCAACAAACTCTTGCAAACTACTTGCCAAGTGGTAGTGAAATGGCGAAGCAAACCTGAAACAGACACTGGTCACCTTGAAATAAAAGTCACACCTTTTGAAATGTGTTGATTGCAGCAGGAAGACACAACTTTAACTTTGAAGGCAACCATTCTCTGTCTCCAGTTTGCAAGGCACTCAGAGAGTAAATGGCGAGTGTTTGTAGACATGTGCAAACGCTTGTATGCAAACCACACGGCAATCTGCTAACAAGCAAAGCAAACAAAAGGACAGTTTTTGGTGCAGCACCCTCAGCTAGCAACCACTCGCTAACCGGTTGGAGAATACACATTCTTCCCTCGTGAATGGAGGTCGCCAGAGGGTTGCTGACAGGTCTTTAGGCCTTAAGAGTAAAAGTACTTACTGAGTGTGGACTGTATAGAGACTCTGTATATTGTAGCATGTAGAAGAGGCTGCCACTGAACACACATGCTGTTGGGTCGCACCTGGTAGGCTGACAAGCCAGACACACCAAGGAATACTAGAGAGAAACAAAGAGTTGTAGAGATGACAGAGAGGTCACATTAACCTCTAGTTTTCAATTTCAAATGCACTCACTAATATACATTTCATAATGCGTCTCTTTCTCTCTCGCTCCGACACACACACACACACACACACACACAATTAGTCTCTTTCTGATGCACTACTGTATCTGCAGCTCTCGGATTACTATGATTAATTAGAACATTTATCAAAGGGCATCAGTAAAATAGGTGTGCCCGATTCTAACAAACTATTAGAGCATTTTACAGTCTTTATCACAAACGTCTTTGTCTTTAATATTACTTCCTGTTGTCCCCAGCTCTTCCATGCACCAGACAATCACGAGTTTAAGTAGGAGAAATTTTGAAATCTCCAAACAGAAAGCTCTTGTGCAAAGAAGCATTTTAAGGGAAATGTAAACAGTTATTAGTGCAGTATGATAGTATTATGCAAATACACATCATGCTTTAAAATGCATAAATCATTATGCAAAGACTTTGCTTTGAACGCAAATTTAAAGACCTGGGACAGCAGTGAGGGACTGTGCTATGTTTCGGACAAAATTATGAATTGTCCAGATTATTTATCAAACAGAAAAGTGGTCAGAACATTAACAGTGCACCAAGTGTAAATAGTCTACAACTTTCAGCTGGGTAGATGTTAAAATAAATCATTAAGTTACAAAATTAGTCAGGTTTGATGTGTCTTGTGGGGGAACATAAGACATTATGCAGTGAAATGCAAAACAGCTGAGCAATTTTAATAGCTTAAACTTGTTTGGTAGTGATATTTCAGTGTACCACAGGCAAGCACACCTCCCAGGAGTCACTCTCTCTTCTGTTTTCCTCTCTCTCCTTCTCTCGCTTACTCTTGTTCTTTCCTCCTTGTTAACAGAATTTGCTGATGATATAAAATAAACTCGGCTCTTGTGCCAGTAAATGGATATTTTATGCCGGGACCATATGGCAGGTGCCTTATTTTAAATCCTTGTGAATAATGCATAGAGCAACCCATCATTTCTATTAATAATATGCAAAGATGCACATAAACTTACTCTCATACATATAAACATGCAACATTCACGGGCACTGGAAGACGGACACCTACAAGCTGGTGCTGATGCACATGTGGATGGAACTGCATGCAAATAAACACTGTGTTAAAATTAATGTCTGACTTTGGCTTCCTTTGCTACAACTGGATGAAAAAAAGCCTTTGCCCCCAAAGGAAAAGTATATATTTAGTTGATTCAGCCCGTTTCTCATCATGTCTTTCTTTTCACACTGGAAAGTTTGAGTCAAACCTCTCTTACTTTTTTTTTTTCTACAAAATATCATGAGACTCTTCCGCAGTCTTGTGCTAACGTGTACGATAAAAGCTCCAGCACCCAATTATAAAATATATAAAGCTTTGTCTGAAGGAAACAAGTTAATTTCATTCACTGGTCCTACGGGTATTAAATTTGCTTTTTATGCTACATGTTAGTATGTGCAAATTACTTGTGCAAACATGCCATAGCACCTTCTGTTGATGCGGCTGCAATGAATGCAGTGTGCCCGGGGAAATATGACACTATAGCCACCTTATTAAAATGACAAATGATTAAATGCATTTCCCTTTATAAATCAGGGTTCCCCCAGAGGAGACCAAACTACTGGCAATGAATTGAACTGAGCACTGTGTAACATGGGGAAATGCGATACATCTGAAAATGTATTGGTGCACTGAGAATTGATTGCATCTAATAGAGAATATGTGTTCTGTTGAATATTTAGTGATGAGCTATTTTCTTGATCCCTGGCCAGCAGTGTAGAAAAACTAATTACAGCATAAAAAACAATACTAGAAGCATAATGCGGTAAATAACATGGATCCCTAAAGAGTAACGTGTGGATGAAGTTGAAAAAAAAAATGCATTCTGTTAGTAAACCGGGTTTGTGGAGAAAAAAAGTCCTGAAGTCACTGCTAAAAATTTGTTGCCACGCCGGTGTCAGAGTGTAAAGTTTATATATGGAAGGTGGTATAATTTACATCTCAGTGCCTCGTGTTTTATCTTTCTCTCTTTGTGAAAGCATCTTTCATTATGAGTGCTTTATAGAGACAGGAAGGCATGAGGGAGTTGTAAGTCATCCTACAGGGGCACAGAGAAAAACAGATGAGGGATGGCACATCACTGCAGCACAAATTAATAAAAAGAAATCAAAAGCAGCCCATTTATTTGCAGATGATGTGCAACTCGATTAATCACTCAGCTTTACGTGTCTCAGCATTTTGCTTCAGAGGGAAATAGTGTGGTGATGAGCTATTAAAATTACAGTATAAGCCTATTTGTATTTATCCCACCACTTGAAATTAGACCCTAAATCCAGAAAACCGCAAAAGATTTTAAAGTGAGGGATGATAGGGCAGTTTTCTGAAAATTCACATGACTACACAGAAACATAAAGAAAAAAACTAAAAAGACAACATAAATGAAAGCATGCATGCAGACTTGTACAATCCTAGCACTTTTTAACTTTTCTCTTTTCTCTCTGCGTCTCAGCCCCTCTGTTAGGGTACCTGGGTCGTTGACCCAGTGTTTTGAGTGTTGTATTATTATTGAACTTTGATTTTGTCATTATTTATCATTTCTAGTCTTTTGGGCTCTGTGTTAAGAGTTTTAGTCTTCTGGTTTCTGTCTCTGTGTTCCATAGTTGCTCTGTCTCCCCTGTCAGCTGTATCCCCTGGTCAAGTCCAGACTTGACCAGGGGGGGGGACACCCAAGTCCCCTTGACTCTGTGTTATGTTTCCTGTTTTACTTTGAAAGTCCGTGTCTCATGTCAGTGTTTCTAGTTTTGCTTCCCTTGTCTCGTTAGGTCTGATTTGTCCCAGCTGCGTTTCCCTCCTGTCTCCCATTCCCTGATTATTCCCTCTGTGTATTTAAGCCCTGTGTTTTCCTTGGTCTGTGTCATGATCGCCATCATTCTATGCTGTGTGTTCTGTCTGCCAGCCTGCCAGTGTAATTATTTGTATTATCAGTTTAGTTAGGTTTGTTTTTCCTTGTTCAGTAATAAAGCTGTTTTTTGAGTTTACATTTCATGTCCTCGAGTCTGCAGACTGGGTCCTTTTCCTGCCTGCCTGCACACTGCCATGACACCCCCACTCTCTCCATCTATTTGTTTTAGATGAGAGAGGCATTAAACCCTGCATTAGTTCTTACTGCACCTACTGATACCAAATCTATATGCAAAAGAGATTGTTCTCACCGCCTGCAAGGAAAATATTAATATCCATCTGTCTGTTTGCTAAAGTCTCAGTGGAAATTAGAGAGTATGATATCAGCAGGTGTTTAATATGCATGTTGTACCTTCCCCACTCTCCTTAAACTACTTTGCGTTTCTGCTGCCGTCTAATTGCCACACAACGTTTTGTGGCAAATTTATAATTAAAAAATTTTCAGCTGGTGGTGACATCCCAATAAAGGCTGCTCCTTTATTCACAAGGGGTTGCTGTGGCAACCACTTGTGCATGTTTGACGTGGTAGATTTTTTACACCAGATGCCCTTTCTGACACAACCCCAAAGGGATTTGTGTTCCCTCCCGGGATCAAAACAGACATCTTTCACTTGGTAGGCAAATGTGTAAACCAGTAAATCCCCAAAAATATAATAATATACAACTTCCCAAAAGTAAGTCAGTGTTTTTTTTCAATGAAAGTGCAATTTAAAATTATGCTTGCATGTGTTCAAAATCTTATGGTAATGAATCGTAACAGCCAAGATACAATACTGTGAGGGATAACAAGTTCCTCAGCATTCACATTTCTGTGCTGTTACTTGCAGGTTTGTGAGAAGGACACTTACATGTCTTGGCATTTATTAGCTGTGGCTCACTTTCTCCTGCAGGATAGGAAGCCTTTACTCGGACACTGTACTCTGTCCCACTTTTTAGATTGACAATAAGCATGGAGTTCACGTCTTCATCCACTGTTGTCTCCAATACTGGACCTTGAACTGAGAACAAGACACATACACACTGGTGTAAACAGTAAGAAAAAACAATGATAAATGTTTCAGATTTTTTTAAGGCACACATTACAAACAAGATAAACACAAAAATGTGAGAAGTGTCAAACATTTAAAATACTATTTAAATGTAGAATCACTCAAGCTACCATTAAAAAGTATTAAGTTTACAAACACATTGGTTAGGTCACATCCTGAAACTTTATAAATTTAGTGAAATCATAACTATGTATGTGTGTATGCATGTTCATGATAACCACCCCTCCGTGAATCGCTACCTTATCGTGGTGGAAGGGTTTGTGTGTCCCAGGGATCCTAGGGGCTATGTCGTCGGGTTGTTTTGTCCCCTGGTTGGGTCTCCCATTGCAAATGGGAGTGATTCAAGCAATTCTGTTGCCCAGGCCAGTCCATGGGGCCTGGCTGGGCAACAGCCTGAAAAAGGGACATGGGCCCAGCCTCCTGCAGCAGGCGCCACAGGGGTCAGGTGAAATGTGTGCTGGGCGGACTGATCCCCGGCACCTCTCTGGTGGGAAAGGAGCCCGAGTTAGTGTGTGAGCTTGAGAGGTACCGGCTAGATATAATCGGGCTTGCCTCAACGCATGACTTGGGCTCTGGAACCAGTGTCCTGGAGAGGGGCTGGACTCTGTCTCAATCTGGAATTGCCCTTGGTGAAAGGCGGCGGGCTGGGGCGGGTATCCTAGTATCCCCTTGGCTTGCTCCCTGTACGTTGGGGTTTTTCCCAGTGGATGAGAGGGCTTGTTCCCTGCGCCTTTGGGTTGGGGAATGGGTCCTGACTGTCCTCTGCGCTTATGCACCGAATGATAGATCAGAGTACCCAGCTTTCTTGGAGTCCCTGGGCAGGGTGCTTGAGGGTGCTCCACCTGGGGCCTCTATTGTCCTACTGGGAGACTTCAACGCTCATGTGGGCAATGACAGTGAGACCTTGAAGGGAGTGATTGGGAGGAACAGCCTGCCAGATCTGAACCCGAGTTGTGTCCTGTTACTGGACTCTGTGCAAACAGAAACAACACAGTTTGTTCATAACGAACACCATGTTCAAACATAAGGGTGTCTATAAGTGCACATGGTACCAGGAGACTCTAGGCTGCAGGTCGATGATCGACTTTGTAATTGTAATCAGATAATTTGTAATCAGATCTGCAGCCGTATGTACAGGACACTCATGTGAAGAGAGGTGCTGAGCTGTCAACTGATCACCAACTCTTGGTGAGTTGGATCAGGTAGCGGGGGAGAATGCTGGACAGACCTGGCGTGAAAGAAAGTATAGTGAGGTTGCGCTGAGAACGCCTGGCAGAGGCCCCCGGTCCATGAGATCTTCAACTCCCACCTCCGGCAGAGCTTTGACAGCATTCCGAGGGAGACTGGGGACACTGAGTCCGAACGGACCGTGTTCAGCACCTCCATTGCTGAAGTTGCTGCACTGAACTGCGGCCACAAGGTGGTTGGTACCTGTCGTGGTGGTAACCCCCGAACCAGATGGTGAACACTAGAGGTAAATGGAACCATCAGGCTGAAGAAGGAATCCTATCAGGCATGGTTAGCCTGTGGGACTTCAGAGGCAGCCGAGAGGTACCGACAGGACAAGCGGAACGCAGCTCGGGATAGTGGCTGAAGCAAAAACTCGAGTGGAGGAGTTCAGAGAGGCCATGAAAAAGATTTTCGGACTGCCTTGAAGAGATTCTGGCAAATTGTTAGGTGACTCAGGAGGGGAAAGCGGTACTGTGCTTGCACTGTGTATAGTGCGGGCGGAGCGCTGGTGACTTCAACTGTGGACATTGTCGGGCAGTGGAAGGAATACTTCGAAGATCTCCTTAATCCCACTGACAAGTCTTCCGTAAAGGAAGCAGCGTCTGGGGACAAGGAGGACAACTCGTCTATCTCCGGGGGTGAGGTCACTGAGGCAGTTAAACAACTCCTTAGTGGCAGGGGCCCCTGGGGTGGACGAGGTTCGCCCTGAGTTCCTGAAGGCTCTGGATGTTGTAGGGCTGTCCTGGTTGACATGCCTCTGCAATGTTGCTTGGAGATCAGGGGAAGTACCTCTGGATTGGCAGATCAGGCTGGTGGTTCCCATCTTCAAGAAAGGGGACCGGAGGGTGTGTTCCAACTAAATGGGGACCACACTCCTCAGCCTGCCTGGGAAAGTCTCTGCCAGGGTGCTGAAAACGAGAGTCCGTCCATTAGCCAAACCTCGGATACAGGAGGAACAAAGCAGTTTTCGTCCTGGTCACGGAACACTGGACCAGCTCTTTACCCTCTCGAGGATACTTGAGGGGGCATGGGAGTTTGCCCAACCAGTCTACATGTGTTTTGTGGACTTGGAGAAGGCATTCGACCGTGTCCCTCGGGGCGTCCTGTGGGGGGTGCTCCGGGAGTATGGGGTGTCTGGCCCATTGCTACGGGCCATTCGATCCTTATACAACCATTACAAGAGTTTGGTCCGCATAGCCGGCAATAAGTCGGACCTGTTCCTGGTGGGTGATG
>VVHJ01012534.1:6026-46099 GCA_015107715.1 Tylochromis polylepis
AAACAGTCATCTAGACATGTGCTGGAAATGAAAAAAAGAGAGAAGAAGGGGAAGAGCTTTATTCTGTCAGAAGCCGAGCATGCAAATATAGACACACACACAAATCCCCTACAAATTCACTACTCTTACTTTGATTCTTATTCAGATGCTGCTTTCTTACACCCACACACACACACACACACACACACACACACACACACACACACACACACACACACACACACACACACATACAGTGTGGTTCACATGCTCCCTGCAGGCACTGTGCACACTTTGAGCCAATTTATTTATCAGCTTTTAAAGCCATGCATGAACTGTGCCTTTTACTGAGCACTGTTTAAATGTACTTAACCCCAATGAACATATCAGTGCTCCACTGTGGGACAAACTGGAACAATAATATTCTCAGCAAAACTCTTAACAAGCAGATACAACAAATTAAAATCCCATTTTCCAAAAATTTGTGACTCTGTGAAATGTAAATAAGAACAAAATTCAAAGAAAGGATAAGAATAATAATAGTTCAGTTTCAACATTTCATATCTTGTCTCTGTACCGTGAGCTTAAATGATGTGCAAATTGTTCCAATCTGTTTTCATTTTCATTTTACTAAAAGTCCCAACAGTTCTGGGAAAGCTGGTTGTACTCCAGGCTGTAAGGGTGGCAAATTTTCTTTTATAAATAAGTGAAAAGAATGTGATTGTAATACAAAGTGTCCTGCTCACTTATGGATTTACTCCTATGGTGCAGAGATAGTAGCGAGGTCCATAAATATCTGGATAGTGGCGCAATTTTTGTACATTTCCCTCTGTGCGACACCATGGGTGGATATAACGGATTTAAAATGAAGTAATTAAAAAGAAGTGTGAGACTTTCAGCTTTAATTCAAGATTTTTAACAGAAATATTTCTTTTGCCATTCAGGAATTAAAGCCATGTTTTCTTTTTAACATCATCCCTCCATTTTCACAAGCTTATAAATAATAAGTTCACTGACAAAAAGTCTCATGGTCAGGTGCGGCCTGCTGCCTCATTACTTCATGACAAATTAAGGCGATAAAGGTCTCGAGTTCATTATTATTGTGTAATTTGCATTTGGTAGCGGCTTAATGAGAAATCTCAATAAGCTGTACAAAGACTAGCAAGTGCAAGAGGCCGTAATTAGGCTGTAAAAAAACAAACAAAACAACCTATCAGAGAGATAACAGCAGCTTTAGGACTGGCCAAATCAACAATGTGGTCTAAACTTTAATCGTTCCTTGACTGCTTCATTTCAAGTCCAAGCTAAAGAGGCAAAATGGGAAAAAGTATCACTCTAAAGAAGCCGATTGCATCACGCCACCTGCGGCATGTGGTGCTTTCATCTTCTAAAAGATAACATAAATGGGATTAATTCATTAATTATATTTAGAAAGCAGTCATCATTAATTCTGTTGCTGACACGCATGCTTGACAAGTTGAAAAGGTTTGCCACAAGACAGCCTGAAAACAGAGAAAACAGACTGCAAGAGGAAAAAACGACATAAATGAAGGTAAAAGGAGTCTACAAAGGAAAGATACAGTATGCTAAACAAAAAAGCATTTAATAAACACACAGCGTCCCAGCATACGGGCTCTTGTTTCATCACTTTCAAAGTACAAGTCATGACTTATGAGAGGGGAACAGAGGAGAAGCCCATTAAAGCCATGACATTTCAATAATTGCCTCCAATCTCAGCATCACAGAGAGTCACAGTACCACCCACTTGCACTACTCGCACAGACACACACTCACACATTCTTTAACCTTAATGATCTTAATGATTAATGTCCCCCTCCCAACACACTCGACTCCCACATACATACACACACATGCTGTACAATGTATACATGCCATGCAAAATGTACGAATATAGCGAAGATGCTTTTATAGACACTGAGAAGAATAGTTTTCACTGTATTTATCCATTATCCCTTTAAAAGCCAATTGTATCATATTTGATACATGAGTTTTTGTGAGAGTCTGACACTTCTACATCATCTTCTACATCATTTCAATTTTTTTTAATTGCATGATACATTTTAAAGGAATAATCTGCAAGAAAATGCCTGATGTAGCAACTATGATACAAATCAAAACTCATATATGCAAATTTATATTTAATTTATTAGTTTTTAAATTTCATCTGGAGGTTCACTAAACACAGGCAATTATTACACGGTTCAGGCTTGAACTTGCCGATAGGTTGCTCAAAGAAACGCTTCCCCCTTGTGTAGTGGATTCTTGGTCGCTCCTGTCTCTTTCTGTACTCCCAGACTGACTCTATGATGTTGAGATCAGAGCTCTGTGCACAGGATATTTCTTATTCGTTGCAGGAATCCCAGTCTTTGTAGCTTAAGATAGTGTTTTTATGACTCCAGCTGCGTGTTTTAGGTTATTTTTAGTATGGTGGGATTGCCAGATGGATCAGAAGCTAAACACTGACAAGTCAATGACACACACGAGCATCTTTCTCTTAGTGTATATGGAAAATTAGTTTTGTATAATCATCTATGACTGCATAACACATCATTATCCCTTCCTTCCTTTAGGCACCAACTTGGCATTTGCTAGTTCTCCCGTCATTTGTTTTCTACACAGACATTAGAGGCTGCAGTGGACTGCTAACCGTTAGTGACTTGGCTGGTATTGGAGATGGCACCTTCTCTAGTTGCACCTGGACAATTACGATTATAATTTCATAGCGGGAGACACTAATGCAGTTAATAAGGCGGGCATAAACAGTCAGGGGGATGTCAGGGGAAATGCTGTTGACTTGTTTATTGTAGTGTATGAAAGCTATATTCTTTCCTGCAGTCATACATCGGAATCAAAATAAAAGGATAAACAAGGATAACAACACATTTTCATTGTCCAATTCACACTACACCTACCATTTTCTTTTATGAATTCTTTGCTATTCAGGTGTTTAAAGCGATTGAGCATTTTTTCTTTTTTACTACTGTTAACATGTTGATTTAGCTCTGATGATGTCAATCCCCTCTGAAATAGCTGCTAGAAAAGGTATTTCAGAGCTTTCAAAACGGGAATTGATCAATTCATGGTGCTGAAAAGTGTTTTCATTTATATATAACTGTTAAAACCTCCATAACTAGAATCGATTTTCGCAAAACACAATGCAGATGAGCTTAGGTGGTCTGAATGACACGTTACAGGCTCAGAATGTAGAGCAGAATTACAAAGAAGTATTCAGGCAACATGCTATGATACACATTGTAACCGTGCACCTGAAACAGATCTGTTTAACAAAAGCCACAAAGGTATGACTCTTCAAAGTGTGCGCGCGTGCATGTGTGCTTGACTGTGCATGGTCAGAAAGACCGAAAATGAAGGCGTGACAAAATAGGAAGAGCCACAGAGCGAGCAGCCTAGCAGTTCTAAAGAAGCTTTTATTGAACACTAAGAAGGGAGTATAGAATGATGAACACCCAGCATGCACTTTTCACATTGAGGAAATTGCATTTGGGAATATTGAACTGGCTGGCATGATGAATTACACAACTCCTCCTCCACACGTGCACACAAATGCTCACATTTTTATGGTACAGTGTATTAGCAATACAGAAACAATCATGCTCACACAGCCACATGCACACGTTACACGCGCACACGCACACAGGATCTCATTTAGTCTGTGTGCATGGGTTGGATCAGCACTTCCCACTATTGAAAGAGCGGAAATGAGAATCGGTGCAAACAGGGAGAGAGATAAAAGAGTGAAGAGACAGCAAGAGAAGAGGAAGTGGCAGAGAAAGCGAGACAGAAAGCAGGATTGAGGAATAAATGAGTGAATCGTGAAAAAAGGAAAAAGAGCGAGATATCCTTCATTAGCACAACTGTAGGAGCTAAAGGTGTTGCTGATGTGGCGACAATTCATTCCAGCATGAAACCCATCAGGATTGTTTTTCACCAAAAAAAAAAAAGAAAAAAGAAAATCATTATTCTAGTGTTAGGAACAGCTGGATTCAACAGGTTCGATACAAATGTCAAGCAGACAGACTATTACCCATGGATGCTGACTCAAAATGAGTGGCAAATGATCACAATACTGATGGTGTTTGGCAAGGCTGCACTGTGTTAGGCTGTAGATTCTCAAGTTGGGAGTATAAACCCTGAAAATGTAAAATGAGGAGCAATAGAAATTTGTGCTATATAAGGAGGTTGTACCTGCATACAATCTTCACACTCACACAAGTGCATGCCCGCACACACACACGTACACACTCACACTGTCACACAAACTGCTGCTGCCGAACAGCTTATTTATGTTTACATAAATGCATTACTCTGAACTATAAAGAGAGCTGTCAGTTACTTGCTGTACACACTCGACAAGCAATTACTTCTATGCACAGAGCAACAAAAGCAGACAGCAAAATAAAATACTATCAGTGCTTCACACACACAGAGACTCATGCTTGCATGAGCGCACACGCTCACGTGCACACGCACGCATGGGTCACAGAGAAGTGGCTGTCACTGTGATTGGTTCCTGCTGCCGAGGGCAAACCCACAATAGCCAATTATCTGTCATTATACACCACAGAAGCTCTTGCGGTCTGGATAACTCTGCATGTGTCTGTGTGTGCATGAGTGTCTGTGTGAGTGTGCATGTGTGTCATAGTGGGAGAGATTGGCAAATTGCTAGTTATATATTTCAGCATGCTGAAAGAAGAGAGGAGAAATGTGGAGGAGGAGAAAGAGGAGGAGGGTAAGAGGGGAGAGTTTGAGTAGGCCAGGCAGAAATATGCAGAGTGAATATAAAAGGAAGCAAAGAAGAGATTGATTATTATATTTGACAGTAGTAGAGAAGATGGGATCATGGAGGAGCCACAGACCTCCGCTGAGCTGCATGCTGATGACAGATGTCTGGTGACCGACATGCCTGATGCAGCAGGGCTAAAGTTTAGATGGCCACAGATTGAGGCTCTCAGTCAGCATATGACTAGTGCTTTATCATATATGAAGTGTGTGACTGAGCTGTGACTAGTGTGGAGATTTTAAAAGGTACCATCGCAATATGATGAGCACATACATATACGCATAGGATGAGCACAGACCTACCTAATTGGAAGGTCTATGGTTCAGTCCCCATATCAAAGTGCCCTTGGGCAAGATCCTGAACCCCAAAACTGCCCTGGATATGTCTCTGTGTGTGATAAAGCTCGGTATGTACTCAATAAAGCACTATATGAATGTGTGTGGGATTTGTTGAATGTGGCTTCAAGCGAAAAGCACTTTCAGTAGTCGATAAGACTAGAAAAGATAAATGCAGCCCATTTACCATTTACTTTGAAATTCGTCAGAAACAGCACAAAGTATATAGCTCATATGCACTCTGATTCACAGCAGTGCACAGAATCAGAGACTGTTACAAACTAACAAGGTGAGTGGTTGAGAGGTCTAATTTTCTGATAATGTGAGTTTCTGTGTATGTCTCCCACACTCAGCGTGACAACTTGGGTCAAGATTGCTTTCAAAGTCCACTAGCCATTATTAAAGACACACTGATCAGCCTGCTGGAGACCAGAACTGAACAGCTTTTCAGTGAGCTAAGCTCAGACCATGGTCGCTCTCACCTATATCCAATAACATGCCAGTCTGTTCCATGCATGTGCAATACATGCACAGTGGCGCAGGCAAATAGTCCCAATATGCTAACATGTGGTTAGAATGTGGCTGTGGCTATTTGCAAATTCTTCACTGTTAGCGAGCAAGCCACAAATTTAGCTTTCGTAAACTGTAAGGGAACATCACCATCACCCAGCTCAACATGCCCTGTTTGAAGAAGCTAAAGCTAAAGTTAGCAGCCTCATTATGAGCCTGGATATCAGCAGTGAAAAGACCAAAGCAGGTATAAGCAAAATTATGGAGACGAGAGAAAAACGTTGCTGTCCTGTTATCTGGTGAAATATAACATGTACTCTAAAATGATGTATGTAACTGAGGCTTGTCTTGTTACATAGATCTGCTGCAACTGCTTTTGTTTAGTAAGGTAAAATCATCAGCTAAAAGTACAGCAGCTCATTTTCAGTTAATTATCTGCACCTCTTTCCAGAAGCAGAGAACTTTGTTTTCTGTTATTTTAGTAAGAGAAGAAAATATTATCTTTTAGAATAGAAGGAAAGTTCATTTTTGTTTGTACATGATGGCAGTTATAGTACTTAGAAAGAAAAGAAGGTCACGCTCTCAGAAAAATCTAAATCAACCATGAAAATTGCAATTGGTGTATGTCTAGCTGTTATAGATGTTAATCAGACCACAGTGACACAGAAAGCATTTATGTCTTTAGATATAGAAAAAATATTTTTTTCTACTAAGAATTAACAAAGTGACTAATTAGGTGACAATGATGACAGCCTATACAGCTATAAAGGTAGTGATTAGAAAAAGAATCATTCCAACTGCTGATATTTTACTAGGGACATCAAGAAGACATCTCGTTTTGACATTCCAGTTTAAACTTAACCTTGATCACAATCCCTGCTACCCAGAGGGTCAAATATTATCTGCTTGGCATTCATTGACTTTTTGTCAGACTCTAGCTGGATCACAAGCTCATCATCTGAGGGTTTTTTTGTTTCTTTTTATGGATGTAGAAACATATAAAGCTCTCAAATGTATGCTTCACTGTAATTTTTCACTTTGGTCATTTAGTAGAAAGTAAAAACACACATTGTAAAATGCTTCAAGACCCAGAGAGGAAATATCTGCAGCTTTATGTTCCCTACATTCGACCTCTATAGCTCCATAATTGATTGCTAAAGGTTCTCTACTGTTAAATTGAACTGTCCTCCTATTTAAGCTTGAATGGTGCTCAGTCATGATCCGTGAACCAAAGTCATCATACCATCCACCTCAAAATAAATCCATCTTACTGTACACTCTTAATACACATTCAGTGTGTGTGTGCGAGTGCTTATGAAGTATGACACTGATCTGTCTCTGCCTGTTTTACAGCTATGCTTTGATAATCCCCATCCTAATCCACTGCCTGTGTGTCTGCCTATGTGTGTGTGTCTGTGCTGTCCTTTTATGTTTGTGCGTGTTGTGCATGGTATTTAAGCTCGTGGCTTTCAGAGGGTCTCTCTTTCCCATGACTTCCACAGTATATTTAATATCAGAGATAGATAGCCCTCCAGTCATCCACTCCACTCCATCGAACCACTCAGCACAATGGCCTAGACACAATCGCTCTGCAGTCAATATCTCCATTACCATTTCTGTCAACAGAATAAACACAGTGAAAATTGAATGGTTATGGGTTATATTACTTTTAAATGAGCTGATGAAATGGGTGCAATGGTGAGGGGAGCGAGGCCCGAGAGTGGTTCAGATGAGGAGAGGTTAATATGTCATTTTAACTAAAAGATACATGAACAGACCAACAAATCAGTATTACTTTTCCTCACAGTCTTTTCTCTTCTGTTTTGTTTTCATATTCTTATTAAAATGTAAGTATTTTTCATGCATCACCTTGAGTGATGCATAAATGACCTGTTCAAGAGCCTGTGCACTTTTGCACAGACTATATTATGCATGCTTACTTTATATTTAATTCATTTCATTATGACATACATGACTATAAACCAGTAATTCCTATTTTGGTGTTCAGACTGTCTAGGTGGTTGCAAGATAACATGTGGGTTTATGGGAATAAAGCATTTCTTGCACAAAACATTTTGCTCTTCCTATGTTTTCTGGTTAAATACTGGATTGTTTTAATTCTCAGTGCCTCTAAACTGATTCAGATACACAGAAAAAGACAAACAAAACAGTCTGGTTAAAGTGGTCAGAACTGCATATGCAATCTGAGATAAGGGTTTGTACAAAAGACTCTTTGTTTGGATGGAGTCACTGACCAGAAAGCTTGGAAAATGCTATTATATAGTCAAAGATAGAAACTACTTTTGAGATCTTATTTTGGTGTTTTAGATATTTTGTTTAAACCCAAAAGCAGAAACAGGCAGGGAATGATGAGAAAAATAAGGGAAAAAAACAGAATTCAATCATTGCGAACCACATTTCTTTAAAAAATGTGAGGTCATTTTAATCTGATGTGAGGAACATTTTTCAAAACCTGAGATGAGGCAAAAAAAGACTGAAAAAGTTGTGTAACTCTAACAATAAATAAATGAATGGATGAATGAATGAATGAATAAATTAATAAACAAATAAGCAAACAAACAAAAACAAACTACTTGATCACAATTCAGTAACAGTGCATCAGCTTAAAAGAGCATCTCAGAGAAGCTGAGCCTTTCAAAATTAGAATTAAAGATGGGTGCATGGAAAAGCAGTTCAACAATTTAACATAAAGCTACAAAGACTTGGATACTTCAGTGTATGCTGTACATAAAACAGTAACACAGGCTATCAGCTAATGCAGACTATAAAAGCTCTTGTATTTCTCTCTCAAACATTCACTCTCTTCTGGTGGGCCAAAAAAAGCTCTTGCATGGACTCCTTGCTTGTCATTTGTTAGTACAAGTTTGAGGTAAATGGGGGCTTGTCCGGGACAATCAAACCTATCTGGTTATGTTAAAGCTTCCTGTGATGAGTGATATATAGTGACTACCAATGAGCAACATGGCACTTTGCAAAAAATGACTCAAATAAAGTGGCTAGTAGAAAGTCAGTGCAAGAGATTTGGTTAAGTCAATAGGAATTAATCTCAGAAGAAGTCAGTAACATCAGTGATGCAAGCATTGACTGCGTGTCATACTTCCTGCAAACCTGTTGATGGTACAAACAAAAAATAAAAAGGTTAAATTCAGGTGGATAGAAGGGAGCGGGAATTTGAACATGCACAAGCTATTTGTGATTCATGTCAGCCAGTTGCCCTTCAAAGTAGGCCAAGGCTGCCAAAGACATTGGGAATGATGTCACAATATTATTGAATGATTATGAGCTGGATAAATCTTGAACATGGACGAAAAACAATATTTAGGTGGCTGTGATTTTTGAAATTTCAACTAAAACCAGATGAAATTCTGATGTGGAAATCAGAGAATGGGGTCAATAGCTTTAGAAAATCCTTATGAACAAAAAATGTCCCTGCAATAACAAATACAAGTTAAAACTGCTTTTCAAAGAAAATCCATGCATAAACATGAAAAGGGCATGGTCTGGACTTGAGTTCATTTAAGATGGAGACCAAAGTGAAGTAGAAAATGATTTTGTTCCCTGACAAATCACAATTTAAGATTCTTTTTGGAAATTATGATGGCTGCATCCTTCAGGCTAAAAAGGAGAGGGATCATAAATTTTTTCCAGTGCACAATTAAAAAGCCAGTATTTGTGATGCTGTGGATGTGCATTAGTGCTCTTGGCATGGGTGGTATGCACATCTGTGAAGGCCCCTGTGCTGCCATCCATCCACTGAATCTACTTTCATTAAAATGTCCTTAAAGGTAATGAAGAAAGAACTAAAAAAAAAAAGAAAAAGAGAAAGAATTACATTGCATAGAAACCACTGGTTCTTCTCATTGTTTGAGAATTCTGCTTGATGATGAGTAGAGAGAGGAGTGAGAGCTTGATGAGTGGAACCCTTAGCAATGATAATCCCATTAGTACTGTACTGCATGTTAAGCTCTCCACTAATAACTCACATGTATGCGCATGAAGGGTGTGTATGTGCGTGTATGGCCGAGTCCCGCTTGGACCATCCTAATTATCAGACGAGACTCACGTGAGGGTAATTACCGCATCTGAGACAGTGGGAACAAGGCTATGACTGACCCAGAAATCCACAGGCTAATGAAGCGATAAGACACACATACACACACACACACACACTGTTTCTCTCTATGTGTTGGTCTTACCTCACATAGAGACACAGGGACAGAGCAAAAGAAAGAGAGAAAGCCAAAAGACAGAAAGGAGAACAATGTTTCCCTCAGTCTGCATTAGAGAGAGCAGAGAGATTTGGGAGGAGCTGTCAAGAGACGCTCTGTCAGGCAGCTTCAAGCTCAGCCCTTTTCCTAGTATGAACTAATCTGGCTGCTCTCTGTTCTTTGTCATATCTGGCCATAGCTCCACAGTACTGTGGTCTGCTTCCACAGCCGCGGATTAAGCTCGGCTACCCGCGACTAAATTCTCTATTGAAGAATCATCTAGGTGTAATCCCTGTGTGAAGCCAGCCCTGTATGGTACAGCACATTATATCGCTCACAATGACTATTATTCACATCAGGCTGTGCACTCTGGAGATACTGGAGACAAGCACAAGGGTGGTTTGCTGTGCATAGGCAAGGGACCTTAAGGGTGTGTTATGTTCAGTGAGGTTGGTTCACTTAAGGTGGCCCCTCCTGGGAAGAGATCAGCTAATTCTGGCAAGTTGTTTTTCCACACCTAGGTGATTAAAATATTAACATTTTAATACACTCTTTCACATATTTCTTTAGTAATCCTGTCTCCCATTTTTCTACATTTGCATTAACATTTGCATTTTCCCATTTCCCTTTCTGTTGAATGTGCAGGGGGAAAAATCATGAAAGAAATAAAGAAATAAGGGCAAATAAACCAAATGTGCCAATAAACCAAAAGCAAACAGTTGCATAATATTAAAAAATAAACACACCACGTTTGCAAAGATAATGACAAACTTCACACAAAGTCAGATATCTATAGAAGGCAAAATTGTTGTGTATAAGCCAAAATGCATCTATATGTGTATATATGAATGAAATTACATTAAGTAGTTAGTTAAATATGATGATAGCTTATCCCAGGTGTCCTAGGGTGAGGGTTGGGGAACAACATGGATGGGTCACCATCACAGTCCATCATAAGGTGTTATCACCAACCAAAGGAAGTCTATTGAGGAATAGGGAGAATGTGCAGACTCATAAAAGAAACAAACCAGAACCTTCTTCCTGATAGATAGTGGTAACCATTAAAAATCTGCTCTGACAGTGGAGGGTAATGTCAGACTCGAGTACAGGTGAGAAAATGCTTTATGATGTGACAATGACCTTTGTCCTTGAAGGTAAACATAACCAGTTTATTATATCAAACAATTGTGTGGAATTGTCTTGTGTTAACCCCAAACTCAGTTCTGTGAGGTCATAGTGACCTTGATCTTTGACTACAAATTTCTAATCAGTTCATCCTTTGATTAAAGTCATTAAGAATGCTGCAAAGTATGGCAGTATGGATGGACAGACACAAACATTCTGTATTCATCCACTGCTCAAGTAGTGGGCAGCTGAGTCAGTTTTTATTACCAGAGCAATCCCTCATGTCATTACACCTTACATAAAGGAATACAGATTTTAAGAGGTTTTAACATGCATCCCCATTCATTTTAGACAAATCTTCTATATGGGAAAATGTTTGGTTTTGAATATGATATCTTGAATTAGTCACTTATTCTTTATTTATTTTCAAAATCAAGAAATTTGGGTTCAGAGCTTGTGCATAATCCCATAAACCTACAGTGCATTTAAAAAAGGGCAAATGTTTAGTGGTTTATCCCAAAAAACGAACTGTATTTGTATTGATAAATGCACTGTAGCTGACATAAATACCACTAATTTCTTTTGGCTGCTCCCTTATTTCCCAAGTGGTCGCCACAGCGGATGGATCCACATGTTTGATTTGGCACAGATTTTATACCGGATGCCGTTCCTAACACAACCCTCTCAACTGTCTGGGGATTGGCACTAATAGTACACTAGCTGAGGCTGAGTTTGTGTGTCCTCCTGGAATCAAACGGGAGAACTTTCGAATGTTAGGTGAACATGTTAACCACCACAGCAGAAAGTAAGTAAGTAAAATGTATTTTTAAAGTGCTTTCACAGGCAAACAATCACAAAGCTCTGTACAACAAGACAGAGTAAAATAAAAAATAAAATCAAGTGCTGTAATAGCAATACAAAATGGGAGACTTGGTTGGTGCCACAGACTGTCTGTCACCCCTAGCCTTTAATCTTGTACAAGGAACATCTAACAAATTCTGAGCCTGTGATCGAATACTGCAAGAAACGGTGTGTTTAGTAAAAAGTTTATATAAATACTATGGATCCTGGCCATTTAATGCTCTGTATTAAGTACAAGAATTTTAAAACAGATCTTAAAATCTACTGGTAAAGAAATAAAATAAAATAAATTAATAATAAATAAATATTAAATCATAATTAATAAATAAAATAGAATAAAATAGGAATGATGTGCAGAGCTCCCTTACTAGAATGTGTTAATAGTCTGACCGCAGCATTTTGTGCCTCTTAGAGGCCCGAAAAAGATGATTTACCTAAGCCAGTAAACAGGGCATTACAATAATCTAAGCATGATGACACAAATGCATGAACAATTGTCTCTAGTTTGGCCAAAGAGACCATATGTTGCATTTTAAAATGTTCCTAATATGAAAGAAACAGGAACAATAAATAGATTTTACATGTGAATCAAAGTCCAGAGAGGAATTGTGCCAAATATTATGCCAAAATTTCAAACGCTGGACTTAGCAGTTGAACAAATAGAAGCATAAGCCTGACTGATTTTAGTATATAATAGAGGAGAAGCTATAATCATGGTCTCAGTCTCATTGGCGTTTAGAGCAAAATAATTGCTTGAGAGCGAATCATTAATGTGGGTTAAAGAGGAGACTAGGATGAACAACCAATCCAGCTGGTGAGGTTTGAAAGACATATACAGCTAAATGTCATCTGCATAGAAATGTTAAGAAACATCAGAAAAATACTTAATGGTGCCAGCTAGGAGAAGAATGTAGAAAGAAAATTATAATAGACCCAGTACTGAACCTTGAACTAACTAACTAACTAACTGAACTAACCTGTGGAACCCCTACAGGTTAGGGAGGCAATATCAGAGGAGAACTTGTTCACCTTAACAGAGAAAGTCGTGTCAGAGGAATATATAAATAGGAAGAAAACCAATATAACACAGAGCCAGAGAGACCAGCCAGAAACTTAAGCCTATTAAGTAAAATTTTATGATCAACAGTATCAAAGGCTGAACTGAGGTCAAGTAGAATGAGTACAGAACACATCCATGCATTAGAAGCCATCAAAAGACTGTTATAGAATTTTAAAAGAGCAGTCTCAGTGCAGTGCTGCTTTTGAAAGCTAGAATGTAATAGTTTGGGAGAAAAAAAATGTAATTTGCATAATAAGGATCTGAATGGGCTTTCTACAGCTTTTTCTAAGAATTCCCTAACAAATGGCAATTTCAAAATAAGATGACAAATGACCAATGCAGAAAACAGCAGAGCCTAATCATGAATTCTTTCTTCATACATTATAACTGAAGATATGATAACATTACTCAGACCTTTAAATACACTCTCTAAATTATTTCTTCTCCACCAGATCAGTAAACATGAGCGCAACAAAACTGTGAACCTCAAACAAAGGTTAGGAATGCACAGGTTGTGGGTCAATACTCAGAATCAACATCAGACACAGAGAGAGCTCAAGTACTTGAAAGAGTATCAAGTAATAAAAAGTTGATCTAGCTATTGTTATCCCTACAGATAACAATGGAAACACAAAAAAGATAAAAGAGTTCACAATCTTCCCTATGTCCATGGGTGGTATGGCTTTTGACCTCCCCTTAAAAGAAACCTGCAAATCATGTCTGAGTTATATGCAGTTCGACCAATGAGATATGTTTCAAAGGCCCAGAACTCCCAAACCGTCTCTTACTTCACAAAAGAAAAACAAAAGGTTACAAAACATCTAAAACTCAATCTCAGGAATCCCCACTTTGGTCTGACAAGGCCTCATGGAAGATGGTACCCTCAGGGTAATACTGTTGATACTGGCCTACTCTGGAGCCTTACATTTAAGTGCTTCATACTAGTGTTGTACAATCTCTGTGCTCACTGAGGCAGAGGGCATTTCTTTTGCTTGTACCAGTTTGCTAAACAGCTCCATTGATGTGGCAGTTTAACTGATAAGTGATACAAAGTGTGACCCACTCATAGTGTTGGTCTGTGACGCAGAACAGGTTACCCCAAGCCCACGCTCCAGCCATCACAGGATCCCTGTCTCTGTCTCTGTCGCTCCTACGCAGAAAGAAAATGTGTGTGTGCACACATGATTGACTGTGTATTTGAGTGAGTTATCTTGATCAAATTCCCAATTACACAGACGAGTGTCTCTTCAATGCTGCTCTCTTTATACGGATACACAAACAAACAGACATAAACATCACACAAACACACCCACTCTCACATACAAAACGAGAAAAAGAAACACACACAGGCCGGAGGCAACAAGCACTTCATTTCCTATTCCGCCCCCTCTTCTCATCCTCAGCACCCCTTATATTCCACTCTGGCCTCCCCAACACTCAACCCACAGTCACTATAGCAACCTCACACACAGAGGACTAATCATGGCATTGCAACATCTGTCAGAAAACAGAGACACACACCCTTAAAATCTGCATGCCACTGCATACGCTAATGAAGCACACAAGCACAGAGACAGTTAAAGAAAGCAAACTTTATTACCTTTGCTCATGGTTCAACCTGTCACATGAAGTTTGAAAGTGGGAGCTGCAAGAGAAGATTATTGAAGAATATTGTTTTTCTAGGCCTGGAAGAATGATCTGCTTGAAAACTTGCAATGATGCCACAGAGGTTTATGAAGGCCCTACTGTACAAAAGCCATTGCCGTTTAAAATAAGCCAATAAAGTCTGCTCCAGAAACATTTCTGCTGGGTATGTTGCTCTGCTGCCACCTGTAGATTACATCTGGTACTCCACAATATAAACATAAATCTCAGGACTCTGGCCTCAGAACATCCACTGAAATTCACCTTACTAAATAATATCCAAAAAAAGGAACTAAGAAAAATGAGGTGTCTTAGATCTGCCGTATTCCACATGCTGTTGAGCTCAAAATCCATCCCCTCAATACTTCCTTCAGCAAACAGTACATACAAGTCCCAGTGAAGCACTCATCGTGCTTCAGTATCGTCTATGTACCATCTAGCCAGCTTTCAAGGAGTTTGATGATATCTATTTTGGTTTTTGTAAAGTTTGCTGAGGCTTGGTACCAAAATGAGTCACACACAAACTCAACTCAAATTCCAGTTATAGCCTCAGAAAAGGAAAGTGGCTCTCAGAGCAACACACAGCCTACGTGCAGCCTCTGCATCTTTTAGCAAAAAATAAAAGGGGGTGAGCGAATGCTTTATATTTAGAATGGTGACGCTATGCAAACTTGAGCACTAACATGAGAAGAAAGATCAGCGATGCGTTAGAGAGCCGCATATTCAATAATGTATCAGAGGCAGCATTTTAAAAACAGCTGGGGATCGCCGCTCTGTCTTGCCTTGTCTGTCAGTCTGTCTCTTTGCATGTCTTTTTCCCAGTCCATCCACAGCGACGGCAGCAAATTTGCTACTCCTGTGGGGAGCTGATGTTTGGTTAAACTTTCATCCTATCAACGTCTTCATTTGATTTTTCTCTGGGCCTTATGATGAATCTCCCTCTGAGTTTTCTTCACTTGCTCAGAAGAAAGGTTCCATCCCTTTCTTTATCTTTGTGTGCTCCCTTGCTGTGCCTTCCTTAGTGGTCATGGTACAGCCTTTTAGCAAAATAGATCATAAAAAAAAATGACCTGGGAAAAAAAAGGTATTCTGACAGTAAATGTTCATGCGTGTGCATGTGTCTATTTGATGTTCACTGTGGTAATCATTGCCTACCTGTTTCAGTGCACAGATACACTGCACTGCTTCATCCTTGAGGAATGAAAGAGTAAGAAATCTCCCCAGAATTCTCCTGCAAGAGAGAAGAGAGGATACAGTGAGAAAGCAAAGAGGTTGGGGAAGGAAAGAGAAGAGAAAGAAGGAGAAGGAAAGGAATTAAGAGCACAGCTTTAGCTTTAAAGAAGTCACTGATCTTAAAGACAACTCTGACTTTCAACTAAGTTCCCCACGTTCTTCTTGCACTCATTTTTGCATTGATATGTGTGTGTGTGTTTGTGTGTATGTGTGTTTATATCATTGCATTCAGATCAAAGCTTCCAGTCTGAAACCTGAGTTCAGCTAGTGCAGCTCAGTTGTTCCAAAAGCAGTCTGGGTCAAATGGACGGCCATGGCTCAACTTCTACACTGGGAGCTTTTAAGGCTTTTAAGGCTTCCATGCCAGCAAGATGTACAGGCTGTGAGTGGAACAGGGGCTGAAATGCCCAAGTGGGAAAAGCATGCAGCACCTCAGTATGAAAAGTACACACTTGCAGATCAAAGGTCCATGTGTGAATACTAGCAGGGGAGGCATGTTTAATGTAACAGACCATACATGCATGTGCACACACAGACCTGCACACAGATATATAGATGTCGTTCTTCAGTGTTTTTCCATGTTTTGTGACTCCAGTGACATCAAGATGTAGCAAAGAAGAAATCACTGGTGGAGGGAAATCAGTGTGGATCTGAAAGGATTACAGGGTTTTTTCCACAACTACTTATGTTGATAATGTCCTTTGTTGAACTTAAATATTTTGACCAAAAGTCTTCTACACACATGCTGTGAATCAGCCACTTAAGAAAAAGAGTATTTTAAATATTTTCAACTTAAATCTATAAATCTTATTATTATTATTATTTTCTGCTACTTCTGGTGTATCTGATGGGATGGCCACTGTAAGCACTGTAAATTAGGCTAACCTATAAATTCTGTATATCCCCAAATAAATAATATAATGAGTAATAAATACATTAAAAATAAATTGAAAGGATGCCATAGAAAAGCCTATTAATAATATTAAGATAGTTAGAATTAATCAGTCCCTGGCAAAAAGCAAAAGATGCCATAACAAAGAGTCACCACTGGTCTGTGCTATTACACCACTCCTGTGTTTGTGCTGCTGACCGACTTACCAAACAAGGGCAAAAATGGTGATGGCAGCATACATTAACTGCAGAATCTGATGATGTAAAGATTCAGATTGATTTGTTTGCAAATCATAACCAGGTCATGCCATGTCCTGTAATCACCTGTTGTTTTTAGGTTATAAAGGTGAGATCTTCAATGACGCAAACATTTGAAGAATGTGTTTCTTTGCCTGACTTTGACGATCTAAGCGTGTGAGCTGAGTTCAGACTTGTGTTTGCTTGCGTATATGTGCACTATTGCAAATGAATGTATATCACGTGTGGAGGCAAGCTAGCATTTTATTTTCAGTTGATGACACATTCCTCCCTCGATTCCCATCCACTCGCAACATGTTTCTTCTGTAATGATCTTACAGTGCTGGTGAAATGAGTTGTGCAGAGGATTATTATAAGCATTGGTTACCCTCTGTTGCGGGAACTGGTTTCCCCCTCAATCATGTTGTTTTCCTGTTGGGTTTCAGTACTCCCTGGTTGGAAACCACCTTGTTAGTGAGAATGTGCTTTACCTGTGCTGGCCCAGCAGAAGTAATTAAAGCCTCAGCAGCTTTGTGCAGGAAAGGGAGAGTCTGGAAACTAGATCAGTGAGAAAGCTCGTGTTGGTGCAAGCAATTCAGTTTACAGCTCTTGCACAACGACATAGGACGAGTTATGTTTGTCCTGTATTGGTGGACACGGTGTTACTTTAGATTCTTCTGTGACTTTTATGCAATGAAGTGGCACCCACTGGTGAAAGCCTGTCTGCTGCTTTGAAACTCTGAGAGAACTCCCATGGGAACCCTTCAGAGCAGCCTTTGAAGCCCTTTTATGTTAATGGCTGAAAGTGATTATTCAGAGAGAGTCAAAATGTTGATAGTAATTTGAAGGGAATTCATCTCTAGGTGCTACGTCTGGATGTCACCTTAAAGGTTTCTGCTGGTGGTGGAAATGGTTCTGGGCATGGTAGCATATTATTTAGGTCACTGAAGTGCTTTCACATGCCCCTTTCACACCATGAACCAAACTATTTCAGCACTGATCTGCACAGCAATGGCCCAGATAATTTTTTGATGTCTAACCCTAACCAGGGCGGCTCAGTGGAACTCCGCTTACTTTGGTTTGGCTTCACTCAGCATGTATGAAACACTCTTCATAGGCTTCTGTCACTCAGACTCAAAATTGAGGCAAGTGGGGAAGCAGGGCAGCAGAGTGGGCATCAGATGTCTCTTAAGCCTATTTTAAATGCGTGGTCACAGTTGAGCCACGGACAACACTGACATGATTACCTACAAACTTTATCTGCAGACACAACCGTCCTCAAGCTGCGCCATCTCTTTTTACAGTGTCAGTAAAGTGTGAAATGTTTCAAGATCATATGTTCACCAGACGTGTCATTCCTTTTTAGAGAAATATATTTCAGCAGCATATTTCAGTTTGTAAACATGTTTACTTTTTCGAAGTGTATGTGTGGCACTGATCAAAATTGGCCCAGAACATTAAGGAGGTTGTTGCAGGTCAAGCTGGCAATAGGGACTCTCAGAGTGGAATGGCACAGTCTTGCTTAAACAACTTCTCCAGCTTGTTTACAACTTGCATACTTGTGTGTCTGTCTGTGTGTGTGCGCGTGCGCCTCTAGCGTTTAAGAGTTTACAAAAAGGGAATAAACTGGGTGAGGATTAAATCTGACCCCACATGGATGATCAAACATCTTGAGAGGATTCAAGATGCCTGCATAATTCAAATGAATCTTCAAAACTGACCTGCTGCTCTTGAACTTTTTAAGCTAAAAAGGTATACAGTAAAATAATAATGAGTCAGCTACATTCAAAACCCAATTGTTCCTCCACCCATTGAACAACCTCTATAAGAAGAAGCAAGATGACAGGTAGGCAGTTCAGACACACACTCACTTTATCCTAAACGACATAAAATTACCACTTCTGAAAAATCAAAAGTAAGTACAGCTGTCTGGCATTTCAAGTTGGGTCGGATTACAAAGCTCCAGTGTTCCTTTACGTCTTGGTTTATTATAGCAAATGCAACTGGGTCTCTTGAGATTTGATTCAAAACAGTAAGTTAAAATTTGATTCCTCTATTTGCATTCTCAAACAGACATTTATCCCCACCGTACATCCAGGTGAGAACAATGAGTAAAAGCTTTAAGCAATTGCTGTAAAGTGAGGATATTTCTAGTAAGAGCTGATCATTTTTATTATTCAATAAAAATGCAGAAAAGGAAAAACATAATCTCTAGCAACTATAGCTCTTATCAACTATAACCCAAATTTTTGTGACCATGGTTTAAAAAAAACAAAACAAAAACATGAATTCTCCCCAGGTCCACCAGGGTACAGTTTTTCAACCTATGTTGTTAGCATCCCTGTGAACCTGCTACAGTTTCTACGTCTGTTTAGGGACTCTAAGTCACTTCTGCCTCTTCATGAATCCTCAGACTGACTCACTGATGTTGACTGAAGGGTTCTGTGTTGGGCAAACAATCTGTTACACGACTCGGCTCTTTTTCGTGCCACTAAAATAATTTTTAAGGTTGGGGACAAACAGATGCCTCTCTGGTGGTATTGCATGACAAATGAGAATTTGCCCATATTTCTCATTAATGAGGAGGTCACTAATTGTGACCAAGGCCCAAGCTCCATTTGCAGCAATGCAGTCCTAAGCAGCAGAGAACCTCTCCTGTGTTTATCAGTTAAAGCATCGTTCCAGCCGTCTTAAGCACTTTGCAAATGAAACTGAATTCAGTTAGATCCAGTTTTTATGTTTTCAAGCGTCACTTTGCTTTGTTTCCACATTCATAAAGACTTCCATAAATACAACTTTAATAAGTACTGATTCAGTAAAGTCTACTTATGACCAGACTCTACACAGTAGATGGATGTACCCACTTGTTTCTGCCAGTTCTGTGCTGATGGTGCTGCCGGGCATCTTTTAGATTCAGAGAACAGTAAGTCAGCTTTTTGTGTTTTTCATCTGCCATACTCACTTTCATTGAACAACATTTTCTGCCTGTCAGAGACCTTGCTGATGCAAGAAGCCCAGCTTAAGTTTTTTTCTTATATAAACTCTTACCATACACTTTAGATGAAACTGTCATTGGCTGTCATTCACCCAGTTTATTCCTCATATCTGTATGACTTTCTATTTCAGTAAATGATTTGGTTCAAGCATTATATTGTTGGTTATAAGCACCCCTTTGCTATACTTGTTTAATTTTCCACTGGGCTCAATGCACACAAATGAGTTCCTTTTCTTCTGTAAAGTGCTCTGTTACTTCATTTTCTTCAACAGGATGCAGATATTGTAGTTTAGCATTTCACTTAAAAAATGCCTTGAAATTTAAAGTCAATTTCAAACTGTCACTCTAGTAGAGAGAATGCAGAATAACCTTGGACAAATGACAAGTTATTGTGAAGCACACACAGAAAACAAAAAAGTGATAGACAGCTGGCTTTATGTTAGATCACAGTTAAGGAGTTCCACACATAAAGCTTTTCATGATATGGTGAAATGTTTTTCTTTGTCCATTTTAACCGGACTTCCCTGTGCTAATATTTATTTTTAATTAACAGAAGTGGTAGTGCCTGTGTACTTAACAAGCAACCAACTTTTCTCAGTTCTGTGACATATCTTATTATCTTTCTGCTTACGGTTTTAGATTAATCACACGACTTATAAACAGCCTATGTAAAATTTTGTGACTAAAGCGTTCCATCAAAAGACCAGCAGGAGCTCAATCTACATTTCACATGTCAGGCTGCACGGCCTGTGTAGACAGTTTTATTGACTGAAACAGAAGCAAATCTTTCAATCAAAAAGAACCTGACAACCAAAAAAAACAACAATAAAAAAGGAGACAGACTAGGCTTTGTTTGTGGTTCGGTCTCACAACATTCATCAACCCTATTTCAAATCATTAGGGTTAGTGTAAATTAGTGTCCAGTCAAAGCCTTCACGCCTAAGCCCAAGTTTGTTATATGCACAAACTTAAAAAAAATTGGATGTAAGGTGGACCCAACCAGAGACTGACGTTCCCAAAAGGCCACTTAACGAAAAGCTGTAGGTTCAAAAGAGTAGCTTTTATTAATAAAGTAATTAATAGATATGTACAGCCACACAAACTAAAATAATTAGTACATATGCTTCAAGAGAAATACATATACAAAAAGTTAAATCCTACAACAACAACACAGGAAATTAATAACGACGATTATACTGCACAGATTTCAGTCCATTTATATTACAACGTGGGTATGAATGGACTGAAAACCCCCCCCAAAAAACAAGAGAAAAAAACATACCTGACCTTGGGCCTGTGCTACTATGAAGTGAACTGAACATATCCTGGGTACCTTTCCCTTATCTGAATTCACTTACACTAACACTGGCAATCAGAATAAGCAGGGACATGAAGCTGATTATCAGCTCCCTAAATGAACCCGGGGTTTCCTCTGCACGTTCACACAAAAGAGGTGATGCTGGAAGCATCAGCCCAATCACAAATATGAATAAGTGTACTGGCAACCTACACTATGGAAAAATAGTCAGAGGTTAAACACATAATACAGGCTGAAAGCAGCACTGCTGCTACAGACAAAGTCTGTAAAGTCTGAGAGCACAAACACTGAACAGTATGATAAAAAAGCAAAACTGTAGGAATGTGTGTGTGGCTGAAAAGTTTTTGATTAGTGAGACTGGAAAAGACCTCAGATCAATAAAATCTAGCCTAGTTGAAGCCTTGAAAGAAATCTAGCAAAAGTGCAAACTTTGTACTGCAAGTCAAAAAACAACTTTATCCTAAAGAGACAGGAGAATCTGACAGTCAATTAATGTTTAAAATACAGTTTTAGTTTTGATTTTTTCAATTCAAGCAAAGACTATGTCCCAATTTGATGTAATGTCAGAAAGTACAAATAAGTGTCCTGTTTTAGGATCATATATTAATGCATACAGAACAATAAAATAGTTTAAAAATAATTGTTTGCAGCCACCAGGGGAAAAAAAAAGAAAGAAATAAAGCTGCGTCTACGAATCTACATTTATTACCAAAGCTCATCATGGAAACACAAACACTTTAGACAGTCCTACTATCCATGCACAAAAGTTCAAGGAATCTTTCAGGAATTTTGATCCTATTTTGATTGAACTGATTGGCAAATAGGTGGTGATTTCACACATGCTGATCTCTAATGTGTTTCAGAGCAGTAACCAGGGCGATACAAGCAGGGCTAAACCTAGTGATCTTAAAAAAGAGATGACGTCTTGCTTACAGGCCTTTGACTGTTTAACGTACCACTTTATGTGTGATCTTCCTAGAAAGCAGTATAGACAAGGGATCAAGAATAGAAAACTATAAGTGAACACAGTGGAGTGCTTAGCCATTAAAGATTAAGATATGTCCATTTAGGGAGAAGAGCTGGTATGGAGCAAAGCACATCATAAACGGTGCTGGGTGTGAGGTGTTACTATAATCACACTACACTTTCCAGTTACTGTACTACAGTAAATGCATTTCATTTCATATGATGGAATAACAAGAAATAATGTAACGAGTAGCATAGTACCATATAAATTACTTTATATGGGGAGTAACTACAATTATATAACATACTGCATTACCTTTAAGATATTGTATAATACATGACTTTCTTTGGGTAATAATGGATTGACAATGTGAACTTTTGTCAGACACTGAACATGCCAGCCTCATGTTGACAGCCTGTTGTGCTGCATCTTGGAGAAAAAAAATTATTTAAATCTAAATGTATGAATGCGAGCTTAAGTGCAATCCTGTGTTTCAGAAGCTGTAACAGTAGGAACACTCCATTTATAAACTTCCATAAGACTAAGACGGCAGACTGAAAAGCTTTTATTTTTACAACTGCTACTACGGGTCAAGGCCACCTCAAACCACACATACATGCACATACATAAACATCTTCATCCCACAAGACCCTGTGCTTCGCACAATGCTATTGAACCGCATCTGTATTAGACTTGTAAATGCCCCCCCCAAACAAAGAACCACCAAAACCATAAAACTGACAGTTAAATATTATAAGTAACATTGTTCCTTACACATTGCTGATACTAATATTAATGTTGGCATTCAGTCTCTTGAGAGGCCAAACCTTGTGAAACTGCTTTTACTAAGCCTTCAACATTAGAGCATAAAAGCTTAAAATTAAGGCAGATATATTTTCACGCTTACTGCCAGGAAGAACAGCTACAACAGAAGGTGGCTGTAAGCAATCTAGAACAGAGCAAATTCCATGTAATGGCAGTGAAATGACGCAGCTTACACAAAGGGTACAAACATCCCTGCTGTGAAATGGTGTCATGCCTTTGTGAAATAATCCTATATTTTCAAATTCAATTCAACAATACAATGACGAAAAAAAAAAGCACAATGACTGTTCTCCTGAGAAGCAGATGCTATTGTGTGCTTGGGGTGGCCCTGTAGTCATGGATATATGGTGACAATTGTGAATTATCATTTGCTAGGTGCAACAAATTACTCAGTGGTGTCCTACTTTTAAAGACATATTAGAGTCTACTGTGCTTGGGGCCAAGAGAGCGCTGACAGAGGGAGTGAAACAAGTGAAAGAAAGTGTCTACAACACAGAGGGGAACAAAGAAAAATGACCGGGCGTTATCGGGTGAAGAAGAGAGAGGGCGATATGGAGAATTATAGCTAATGAGAAAGGGCAAATGATATGTAAGAGGGAGGAGGAACTTCTGAAGTGCAGAAACTTTGACAGAGCTTTGTCCTATGCCATCTGCTCAGCTATCATATTTAAAAGGCAAAATTACATGGTACATCTAATTCCCCTGCACAGTTAACATCAAATTGTCTCAGCGCTAACATCCTAAGGCTGCATTTTTTTCTATTCACCGAGAACCTGTAAAGTTTTGGATTAGAAACAACCTGACATTTTTCTTTCCAAGGCAAGCGAGATGAAGTGTTAATTTAGGCAGAATAAATAGAAAGTGGTGGCAGGATGTCACAACTGTGGCGGCGGGTGAGACCGGCGTGACCTGACTCCTGGTTATTTCTTGTTTTTGACGAGGTCACAAATGTTAGGCAGATATTGGATTCCCACGAGTGCTGAATGGGAATGCTGAGGCAGAATTAGAATGACCACAGAATGACTGCAACGGGTATCCTAATGAAGTCTCTCAGCCCCTCTGTTTAGGTGACCCATTTTCTCTTCCTCTCTCTTTTTCTTCCTTCTCTCGCTAATACAGATGCCCCAAATTCTTCAGAGGGAAGAATATGCATAAATTTAATTAAAATAACCAAAATTATTGGGTGAGCTTCTTATATCCTTCCTCTAAACCATTAGTTCTTGGGCTTACTTGGACTATGGCAGGTGAGGAGTCTGATGGGGTCAGTCCTCTTTCTTGGGAGAAAATGTCACAGTGAAAATGGTAAATTACAATAACACAAATGAACTTTCACTTTAAAGGACAAGATGGGATTGAAAATGTGTTTTTTATGTATGTATGGATGAAATGATTTTTCCTGTTGGGTTTCTGCAAAACTTTTAGAAATAAGAAATGGATTTTGGAGGGTTTATGAAGTGAAAGTGTGGGGAGTAGTCCAAATTGCAAACCATTGCAAGATAGATGGGGATTTTGTTAAATATCTTGCAATTACAAAATTCCCGTGGGCAACTGATTATACAGTACTCAGACACCCACTGTAAGTGCACAAGGTTGTTAGTTCAATAGAAGATGCTCTATTTCCATGCTTGAGATAGACTGTGCTCTACCAAGGGGCTTGGACAGCATGAACAGGATGGTGTTTTTAACTAGTTTTTTAATTTCTCCACCTTCTCAGATAAGAAATGATTCATAAACACATTACAGCTGCCTTTAAAAACAAAACAAAACACATACACATACAAAAAGGGGAAAATGAACAGGGAAAGAAAATCTTATTTCCCTTACTTAAAACACAGACGAACCGAAGGGAAAACACAGCTCGATTCACAGTTTGCCTTTTCTTCTATAAGTATTTTTAGCAATGAAGTCCAGTAATAAGGCTACTTTTTCAGTTATGAGTACTGAAGGCACTGTATTTTAAAATTCAATAATTAAGCCACAGTTTACTAGTACCCATTTTCTTACAATAACTTCTGCAGCACTTGCACTAATTTGTCTTATCCAGGAGCACAGTATATTTTTTGTCACTCTTTATAGTACAGCCCACAGTGTAGACCACAATAATCAAAATGTTTTTGTACTAACAGTGCATTAATGCTGTAAGTAGGAGTGACTGAAGTTTAGGGATCACAGAAACATGTTATGCATACAGTGCACAACAATCACTGGACCACCAACCACAGTAAGATTTAGTACCAAAATACTGATAACTACCAAAATTATTTTCATGTTTCTATAATGGTTAATCCACCCGTATGTGTAAGAACTTTAATTGAAAAAATATCTTTAATGACAAAATATAATTATTGTTGTTATCCATGAATTTTCAGATTTACAATTTTACAAAATAGCTGAAAAAGTAAGCAAGGCACATTATTATATTTCTGATGAAGATGCAAACTGCAAATATTTACTTGCATTCCTCAAAAGGAAAATTAGCTATAGTGACTGAATTATATATATATATATATATATATATATATATATATATATATATATATAGCGAGAGAGTTAGACAGTTTATTTAGTTTTCTTGCTACCATTAGCCAGATTCCAGGTTTTGTTGGTTAACATTTAACTAGCTCTTGACAGTCTGTAGATACTTTTTTTAAAGGCAGTCTGTTTGTTAAGCCATCATTGTTTTATTTTCTGTTGAATAAATGAAACAGTTTTATCTAACTTTTTATTCTTAAACAAGCAGAGCATTTAATAGCATAACCATGTGGTTAAAGTTCAGTTAATGAGCAACCTAATTAAAATTTGCATTACACTAGGCAGAGTAATACAAAATACTACAAATCATAAATAATCACAAGTAATGGTACTCTACACAGTTGTTTAAAAAAAAAACTTTCTCATCCTGACACACATCCATGATGTAACTATAATGATGGATGATGATGGTTCATGTCAATAAAGTTGTGCTTTAGGACCTAGTTACCTCTACAGTGAGCACCTAAACAACTGTGAGCACAAAACCATTTATAAAATATATATTTATTTTTTAAGTAGTAGGTTTTTTTCAAATGCAACCTTTCAAACAGCTCACCAAATAGCACCAAACTGTTTCTGTGCAGCTTGATAGCGATTCTGTCTGGTAGCTAAAAGTACAACTGTATTTTACAGGAAGAAAAAAAATGTTAAGGTTTGTTAACTGCACTCTCAAATTTGGAGCAAGATGTGAGAAAGAAAGGACACGAGAGAAGGTAAGTTTAAGAACTGCTCAGCAAGTGACATTTGTGTCTGGCAGCTGGCCTTGTAGACACTGCAGAGGAGGTGTGGCTTTTTCCCAAACAGCAACACTGGCAATACCTGGGCCCAATGTGTCATTGCTCTAAAAAAGTCCTGGAGCTCGGCTGCTGTGCACCTCTTCCTTATGAGGCACCCAATTAGATTGCATTTGCTGTTTCAGTTTTCAATTTCTTGCATTATATAACACTGCATTTAACACTTCTGCACTCCGGGGCGTTTCTATGTGGACCCGTGCCCACATGGGTCACATAGGTTTCTCTGGCTTTCAGAGAAGCACAGTATAAATGTATGATTAAATGCAACTTTGAGGGATCAATTAGACTAGAAAAGCACTATATAAATGCGAATAATAAAATATTTCTTAATTGACATTTGCATCTCCCTTGTTGTCATGCCTGCAGTCTTAGCTTTTTAAATTAGACATTGGATTTGGTCATGGCATGTTCCTGAAGTTATCTGGTACTTTCATACACAGAAATGTCTCAAAACCCAAATTAATTTCTAATCATGTTGTATTGTTTAAATTGTCTATTTTGTGGCAGTACTAGGTAGTGCAGTGCAGCGTAGTGCAGGCTAAATTTTTAGCTTGCAGTGTTACCTTGGAGGTCTTTTAAGGCACCTATAAATAAAATATATTATTATTTTATTATTATTATTGTTGTTGTTGTTATCTAAGGTAATTCTTTTATCCTCCCCCACCCCACCCACCGGTATAAGCAGTTTTTTCCTCTACATTGATGGCCTTCACATCAGTAAGGAGGAGCAGATTTCACGTGTCACTGCTCCTGTAGTTGCACAATTCTGCTTGTGTGTATGTGCTTACATGTGTTTTTTTTTTTCTTCCTCTCAAGCATCTGCTGTCAACCAGTTGGTGAAAAACGAGGTGAATATAAGTCATCTGGTGAGAAGTAGTCACTAATAGGATCGAGCCTGCTCCTTCTTCGCAACGTAAGCACACAGACACATAACTTCTGCACACATAGACTGTTGGAGACATTCACACTCGCAGACACCTCCACAGGAATGAGCTATGGCCTTATTACCCACCTCACTTCCTAGCAGCCGGTGTCCTCCCGTAAAAGCACAACAGTGTTCCCATCCTCTCTCCTACACATCATCCATCCATCCATCCATCCATCCATGCTCCCTCCTCTTTTCAACATAGCCCTAATGTTTTCTTGGGACTTTTTTGCCTTCACATTCTGCTTTCTTTCTACTATTCTCCTTTCCTCCACACTTATTTTCTCTTTACCTCATTTACTCCTTTGTTCCACATCTCCCCTCCTACCTCTTTTCTTTGGCATCCCACCTCAAGCACCTGATTTCTACCCTGAATTAAAATAGCCTCTTCCACACCTCTTTCTTCAGCATGGCACCTACCTGATTTAGTCAAAGCTCTTCTTTCCCTTTACACCTCCACTCTTGCCTCCCTGCTCCAATCCTATCTTAACCCTTTCCTTTCCTTTCCATCATATGCCTTTGTGGCTGATCTGTTTATCTCTCTGTTCCCGATCACTCTTCCCTATTCCTTTGACTCCTCTCCTGCCTTCTCCTACCCTACTTCCTTCCCTGCCTCCCTCTTTTCTCACCCTCTTTTTTTTTTCCTTCCAGCCCTAACACCTGCTGCTGAAGATGTCTAGACCAGCAATGAAATGAGGTTGGGGGGAGAGGGGAGTGGTGGTGCATATGTGCACAAATAGGAGGACAAAAGACAAGAAACACACAGAGAGAGAAGATAAGGGATGGAAATGTTTGAATAAAAACAGAAAATGGTTTGAAGAATGAGTGGATGGCATGAGGAATGCAGATATGTCGTAAATAGGTTCGCAATTTAAACCGAACTGATTGTTGTCCATTTTTAGAAGAAAAAAAAATTACTACTTCACGGTGGTTTCTTTTGAGCTCTCACTTTCAGATTTTTTTTCTTGTTTTTTTTCTTCTGTTTGGCTTCTTCCAGACAACACAGCAGCAATCATTTTTTATGGTTTACTGCTTCACACCCACTGAACACCTCTGTCTACCCATCTGTAATTTCATTTTTGATCTGAGAAACCTACCCAAGTCACACATTGTATCAAAGTGAAGGAGCGTGATCTAAGAGGACTTTTCTCCGTTTCTTCCTTATGAACAACATGAATGAAATTTGTGCCATCAGTCCAGGCATATCACCACACATAGAGTACGTGTGGTGGGATTAGAAGGAGGGATGAGTGAAGAAAAATACAAAAAAAGGGGCCTCAACTGAGTGATGAAGGAAATGAGGACAAACAGATGCTAGATTACATCTTTATATGGCAGTTACACACTGAGAGAGAGTTTTGTTTGATGGCTCGCTTGTTTGTGTGGTTCAGAGTGTTATGTGTGTGCGCTTGACAGGAGGAGGTGTCCTGTCTGTAGCAGGATGTGATAATTAACCTTTCTCCTGCTGAGTGCCGCTATTAAAGCTAGGGCTGTAAATGAATCGTATCACGAAAACAACATATTACACAACTTAACTTGTTTAGCGCTTTTGTACATTTAGAGTAAAATTGTAAATTGGACTGGTTCATGCAGAGGCCATTCTGTCTGCTATCTGTTTATCTTTATGTGAGGTTACTTACCTGTCACTTCAAATTCATGGCCAGCCCCACTGGAGAAACCTTTTACTTTAAAATCAAATAGAATCAAATTTCTGCATTATTTGTTGACATCCAAATTTATGATTTGGCTTTTCTTTCCTTCTTTTTTTCTTTTTTTCTTAAACCTTTTTTCCTCTCTTACCTGCCATCTGGAGAGATGAAAACTACTAGATTTACTGGCAGCAATTTCACAACATAACACAATCATGTGGTTTAAGTTGCATAAGATTTAAATTGCTGTGGTCAAAGTTAATATAGAATTTTTCTTTTTCAAAATTACTTTCTTTTGTAGAAAATAATTAGGTTCTCAGTTATCCAGGTCATGATATTCTAAGCAGGTTGGAAAGAAAGCGACTGGACTTCTTTAAGTATTGTGAAGGCCTCTCAGATGAGAGGTCAAACATCTCCAAGAAACTAGTCGCTTTAATTCTAAGCTCCTTAGACTTCAGTTAGGGGAGTTGAACAGTCCTTCTGGTCACAACGCAAGAAAACTAAATACGAGGGAATTTTAGAAATAGCAGGGACACTACTCTTCCTCCCTTAGCAGGTTTAATGGCAGCAGACAGCAGTGGGTTTAAGTTAAAGTTCTAGCTTGCATTTTGCTCTCTCTGCTATTTCTGGTTTGCTAGCCTAGCTGGGAAGTGGATCTCTTTGTCTCCCTGTATCTGACTTAAACTTCCAGAGCTTTAAGTGACAGTATAAGTTACAGTGAAATATAACATGGGTTTTATAAACTGCAGCTCAGGAAACTACATAAATATGCATGCAACTGAAACAAATGAAAGCCACAAAGAGGCACAACATGTAAAGTTACAGAGTTTCAGGATTGAAGTGCATTGTGGAGACTTCAGAGAGTCTCCAATGCTCTCCAGAGCTCCTAATGCTCTGCAGAGTTTTTAACCCCCTCTACCATTAACATCAGCATAAAACTGTGGACCAGGAGCTTCATGGCACGGGTTTCCGTGGCAGCACAGCTCCTGTAGGTGTAATGTTTAGGTGGCCCAGTACTTTTGTTCATATTGTGTATGTTCTCATACACATGCATAATATTAAACTCCAGCAGCAACCTGTGCAAATTTAATCAATATACCAACATGATGGTGCTTCTCATAGGCAGATAATTTTGAAACAAAATATTGATTGTCCAGTGTCTCTACCAACGTTTAGCTACAGCTCTGGACTAAATGCAGGTGGAAATTAATGGATTGATTTAATTGATTCTGGGTATACTGGGCAATCCAGAGATACATCTGGATTGCCCAGTATACCCAGAACTGTATATACGCGTAACTGTCAGGTTCTTAGATGTAGTCTATTTTATATTTAATGTTGATAGTAAATGATTCTAATGTGCTAGAGAGAACATTATGCCTCCATAAATTCTACATTAATATTGTGATTTTACAGTTGAATATTGTTTGGTACAAGTTTCTGTCTGAAGAATAAAAACACAAATGAGATTATGAAGAGATGAATTACTGATGACAGAGAAAAAAACAGGGCGAAAACTTGATATGACAGCAGAGATACAAATCGAGAAATATGGAGAAATTAAATAAGGAAGGAGGCAAGAGACAAAAACACACTTCAAAAGCGTAAGTTAAGCACGACACATAAAACTTAGAGGTTAAGGTCTAAAGCACTGGTTGTGACCCAGGACAAATAATTGATTTGGCTCAAATATCTGGATCTCATAACCAGAGTAAATGAATTTTACTGGTTATTTTACTGGTTTTATTGGTTGTATCATTTTACACCAAGGCAAACACTCATTTGGATCACATTGATTGTAGCCCTCAGTGATTTTTTTTTCAACTTTAAAAAAAGCTGTGAATAAAATATTTAACAGGTATTGTGTGTAGGTACATGAATGATCACAAATTCAAAAATGACTTTGCATGAATGCATGAAAAGCCATTAATTATTTAATGTAAAACCTCATTAACTGCCAGGAGTCTAGTTCTGTCAAGGACCACTTGAATTCTAATATACTGAAAGGTTAATATAGATTTTTTTTGGTCAATGAGGCAAAACATGTTGCCTACCTCACCTTTAATTATTTTTTTTATGCATGAAGTCATGGATAAATTCATTATGATTCAACTTCTCTTATCGTGCAGTGTAACCTTTTGTCTTTATGCTGTCACTAAGACCAATAGACACATTGTTTCAATTCAGTATCAGTTCTGATCAAATGAGAAAAACTAAATAATGGTTTTCCATTAGTATTACTGATCATTTAACTTTTTAAATGTATTTTAAACAACACAATTTACATCATTAAGAATGATTTTGTTTTTCTGAGTTCCACGGAGACTAGTTGGCGAGTACTTGGAGACAAGTCACCATCTTCCACACAAATTATGTAGCTGATTTCCTAGTGACCAAAGCAATTGCAAGAAAGCAACCTTTTTGTGATCAACCAACTTCACCTAGCAGCTACCAGCAACCACTCACCAACCTGTTGAGGAATAGACAGTTTTACCTGGCAACCAGTGGTTGACAGATACAAGGCTTATGTGACTAAGGCCTTACCCACCTTAGATACTATCATTAGAAATCTGCATACATTTCAGATGTGATGCAACTGATACATGATATATTTGTTCAATAATAATATGTAATTTTGATATACATAATAATATACAAATTAGTTAAACTACAACTATGTCTTAAAGTCATAAAGATCTAAATGACCTTTAATTTTCTATTTCTAAATTCTAATTAGGTACTTATTTTGGATGCTGTTATCTTTAACTAAAGGTCTACTTCAGTAACCTTGTAGTCATTTTTGACCAGGTTTGTCCTTTAACTTGCACATTAAATAATGCTCTAGCTCTGCCTTCTCTATTTCACAGCATAGTCAAAATCCTGTTTCAGCATAATACTGAAAAAGTATTCCATGCATTTGTTATTTCTAAGCTGGACTATTGTAATTCCTTATTATGAGGTTGTTCTAAGAGCGCAATGAAAAGCCTTGAGTTAATCCACAATGCTGCAGCAAGTGTACTATCAGAGACTAGAAAGAGAGATTATATTTGACTCACATTAACTTATTTTCATAACTTCCCTGCAGAGCACTTCATTTTCAGACTGCAGGCTTACTTATGGTTCCTAGAGTTTCCTCATGTAGCATGAGAGGAAGCGCCTTCAGCTGTCAGGCTCCTCTCTTGTGGAACCAGCTTCCATTTTGGGTTCAGGAGACAAACACCCTTTGTTTTTAAGGTTAGGCTAAACACTTTCCTTTTTGATTAAGGGCTAGATCAGATGACCTTAGCATGAACCTTAGTTATGCTGCTGTGGGCTCAGGCTGGGGGGGAATTCCCCCTGATGCACAGAGCACTTTTTCTCCTTTCACTCACCATGCCACTATTGAATGTCACTAACTTTAGTGTACTCTCTCCTGTAGCTTGGTGTCGATGGTCTAGCTATGCTCCTCTTTTTTTCTCGTAAATGGTTGACGCTTACTAGGCCCGATTTTGCTGTGGGTCATCCTTATGAATATAGTGCAATACCTTTCCTATTATGTCATGATTAGGGAGGACAGTGTATTCAGCTGACCCAAAGCAGGCATTACTACAAGTTGATTCTGAACATAAAAGCAGTGTTTAACAGAAATACTGCAGAGTAAAAAAACACCTTTATGAAAAATGCAAACAAATATCTATCTAATTATGTCTACAATTAAAAGAAAAATCATTCACATGTTGTCTATTAGTCTCTCATCAAAGTAATCCTATCATAGTTATTTGCACTTCAGTGCATCTATGGCATATAATAGTTAACAGTTTAATTTCAAAGGTGGTAGGTTACCTAAATATGTACAAACACTGACTTAAGAAATACAGCTTGAGTTGTAGACTACTGACTAAATCCATACCAGTATTATAATATGCTTCCTGACAGGACAAGGAATTATTAACACAGATGTTTCATATCTTACTTCTTAAACTAGGAGGGTTGACAAAGCAGTGAGGTACATGGTTGTCCCAGTTTTCTTTTAGGGAATCCAGTGTCAAACGTTCAAAACATTTGCTTCATAATAATGATATTACATTTTTTGCATTTAATAGTGCGTAAGGAGCACTTTTTCCTTTTGAAGTGCATTTTTAAAAAATACATGTAAACCACAAATACCTCATAACTGTACGTAAATACAGTGCCTGGTGAATTTTTGCTTACAAAGATTCACGTGCACAAAAAAATTAAACAAAACTCAAGAGTATCAAGTGAGGGCCAGTGTGGCAGATGGGCCAGCAGTAGCGTAACATATGACTTTGTGCCCCGAGTATCTTCAGTAGCAGCACGCCAGCCAAACCTTAGCCACTAATGAGGCTCCACACAAAGTCCCAACAGAGCCCACTCAAAACACTGAACTAGACACAAACACAAGGAAGACACAGAGACTAAGATGTAGCCATATGCCCTCCCAAGCACACATACACACACAAATGCTTTTTCACACAACCTTGGGTAACAATAAAGCGCACACGCATGCTAAACAAGCACACACACACACATACACAAATAATTAAGGTTTGTACCAAAGATTAACATTGCACCTTTGGTAAAAAACCTTCTTAAATTCTTTGGTGGATTGGCATCCCTCTCTGCTTGTCCTTCTGAAGTAGATGTGACATAGCCTGTCATGATTATTAGTATTTTATTCCACTCTTACTGAAACGTTACAGTGTTAAGCATTCAAAATCAAAGGATAAACCTTTAACAACCTTTTGTTCTTTTCACTGTTAAATCTAAAAATCCTTTCAACATCTTTCAAATGATGCAGCTTTTTTTTTCTTTTCATAAAAGGCTGCTTTGTCCATTTTCTGTAACTATGAATAACTTTCCAAAAGTTATTTCTACAATATCACAGAGAAAGAATACCTTTGAACTGTAGTTTACCCAACAGACGATGGTTACTTTAACTGAAAGTGAATGTACATGTGCACTCTGTACAGAGCTCTGCACTGAAGTGGAAACAGTTCATGATGCATTGTGACTTTATTTTAGTTTACCTATTTTACTACTTTTTACCATCTTGTTAAACAGAGACAAGTGAAGTGAAATTGCACGATGCGTGACTTACTGCTCATGTTTCAGATTCTGTAGAGATGCCCTAAATGCAATTTTCTTGGCTGATTCTAAATCTTTTTTTTTGCTTTTTGCTTTTGTTTTTTGCAAGAGTGACCTGCTAATACTGAAATTTGTTGATTAATGTTTTCTTTTAAAGAACCATAATTGACAGAATATACAAGCAAAATAAACTTTTCTTCAATGCAAAAATTAATTTTCATAATAAAATAACTACTTTTACCCTGAACTTCAGTGAGTCACTTGATCTTCTCTCACTGAAACAGCTGAAAATAAAGTGTTCTGCTACTGAAAAAGGAGTAGAAATATTTGAGTTGTTGTACAATCATCTTTACCTGTATTTTATCTTGCCAAACAGAAGCAGATGCAACAGACTTAGATAACAAATGTCATTTACTTGCATCATTTTCCAGTATGCTTATGATTTTAAGTCCAAAAGATAAGAGAACATTGACAATTTGTCTTTTTCACCCATCCCATAATCTCTGCTTTCATGCTTTCACTGCTCAGACTGAGGCTGCTGGCTGAGCGCTGGATAGCTTTATCTTTAGCAATGTTGCCTTTGTTAGCATCTTTAAAATGTCCATATTCAGCTGGGTGATAGTGATTTAAGTGTCTTATTAAGTTTGTTATCACAGACATTTTCATGGTAGTTTATCTATGGTTTATTGTGGCAAACTTTCCATACCGTCTCCCCACTTAAAGTGAGGAGCTTCCACACTAACTACGTGTTAGCGTGTGGCTGTGGCGCTGCTGTTCACGTGTTGTGCATACATGAAAAGGTAATGTGACCTTCCAGGCCAAGAACACTGGAAATTGTCTGATTCTAGTTGCATCCAGGTCGAGCGTTGCATCTCTAGTCTTCTGATTACTTTGCTTTTTGTCTTTTTATCAATGTCGTCTGGCCTTTACAGGTTCTGTGTCCATTCCAGCTTTTGTTGCTTTCACTAGTTAGTTTATTAAAGTTACTTTCCCTATTCATGCTGCCTGAGTGCCTGTGCTTGGTGTCCTCTTACCAGAACTCCACATAGCAGTGACATTGCAGATATTACAGAGACATCTTTTATGCCCAAACACAAGGTCAAACCCAGCTGTATGGCATTGTAGCACATTTAATTTTCTTTTGAAAGTATTGTGAGTCTGCTGATATTATTACAGAACATTGCAGCCTGAAAGTAATAAGTTTGAGATTTACTAAAGCTGAAACCTGTAGTCTACAAATAAACAACAATATTGGCATTGCCTTTTAAAAACTGTAAGGTATTTTTATTTATTTATTTATTTTTATTTTTTTTGCTCTTGTTGATTTGCAGACAGGTTCAGATTCAATCGTAAGACACCATAGAAGAGGATTTACCGTGTTTTATTATAGTTTGTGTACGGAATTGCCAAACAGCTTCTCATTATATGTTGATTTAAAAATATTTATTGCCGAATACAAGGATGAAAATATATCACACGGGCTATAAAATCCCTTTGGAAAGTGTAATACTGGCTGCTGATTCTGTTCTGTACATTTCAGACCATGGCTATACCAGCTGAGTGCAGTGGGAGTGCTACCCAGAGTGTCTCTTTGTTATCTTAACACAATTTCATTGTGTTTCAGTGAGCAGAATACTGAGCCAAATAAATTTTGAGGACGCAGACTGTTCCGTGAAACACACACTGTGCCAAGTGCTGATGGCATGCTGTGTTTTATGGGTAGAAAATCAGACGAAGAAAAGTACTGAACAAGAAAAGGAAAACACGAAATGAGACACTCTTACCTTAAGAAGCACTTCAGCACTTCAAACTGCAAAGAAAAGGAACGAAACAAGGGAGAGCAGAGTGAGAGAGAGAGGGACAAGAGGGGATGAGAGAAAAAAAGACTGAAATTAGATTACCATAGGGTGCAACAACTTTCCACTTTACAAGAGAACATCTGAGATAAAACTACAGACATTTTTGAAGAGGTGATTTAATTTCACAAGCAGTGCTGTTGTGCATTTCTCTGTAATTTCATTCCCTTGCCTTCGGCAACACATACAGTAGTGAGTATTTATAGTTGACTGGCCTGCATGCATTTTGAAAAATAATTCTTCGTGAGGATGTAAAGAGTCATTTCAACAATTTCCAAGAAGTCCAGTGAAATTAATTTGGAAATGTAAACTTCCCAATGGTATTTTTGGATGAGAAGACGTAATTATCACAAACACAATTACCTCTTGAGTAAAGTTTTAAGTATTTTTAAATAACATTAATTAACCAGTGTGTTACATTGATAGATTACATGAAATTAAAAATATGATAAAATAACTGTGATATTATTTCAAGCTTTAAATGTCGAACAGGTGTGCTTTGACAGGCTTGACTAAGAATACGGAGAAGATTTACAAGCGGAAACAGAGTGAAACCATTTCTGCTGCTCCGAATGTCACTTGACAGTTGTTTTCTTAAAAAAATTAAAAAATTAAAGAAGCTGCGCTTAAGTTTGCTTTTGATGGGACTGCTCAAATTTAAACAGAATTTAAACAAAGAAAAAAATATTCTAGAAAATGTAAGCCATTATAAATAAATAAAAAATTAGAAATCTCTCTACAGTACGTATTCTTCTTCCTTTTCGTCAAATCTAAGTATAAAGCAGAAAATACTACTTTGCTAGGTATTGTTCTTCTCTCTTATCAGTTGCCAACTACTGACTTTCTCTACTTCACACTGTCACATTCTCCTGGCTGCAATTCATGAAGCTTTGGAGAGAGATAGCACACACATTCACACTGCTAAAACACAGTGACATACCTAAAAAATGAAAGAACAACAACAAAATAAACACAGACTGACCAAGAAAACTGCTTCCTAATTAAAAAACTGTAACAAGCAGATGCTAAAGTAAGAAATGCTGACACAGATATTATAAAGGTTGACCAAACTTTAAAAATCACACGTTTTTGCCTTCTAGCTGAGTTCACAACATTAAAACAGATTACTAAAATAGAACCCAGGTATCATTTTATTCAATTAGTATGAAGAGAACTTGTGCAATGAATTGTTAGAGCAACTGTACAAAAGAATACAACTCTGAGAGGTCACTAAAGTCCAGAAAGATTGAACATAAAGCTGAAAATAAAGTTTCCAATAACCGTATTGGCAAAGGTGAACTATATATATATATATACTCACAGTCACTTTATTACAGTAGGTATAGATGCTTAGCTGCTCATTAACACAAATATCTAATCACATGATGCTGAAGTTCAAAGAAGGAGGAAGAAAGATGCAGTAATTTTGAACGTGGCATGGCTGTTGCTGTGAGACCAGCTGATCCGAATATTTCAGAAACTGCTTTTCTACTGGGATTTTCCCACACAAACATCTTTAGGGTTTACAGGAAAAATAGAAAATATCCAGAGAGCGGCAGTTCTTTGGGTGAAAATGCCTTGTTGATGCTAGAGGCCAGAGGAGAATGGCCAGACTGCTTTGAGCTCATAGGGAGACCACACTAATTCAAATAACCACAACCAAAGTATGCAGAAGATCATCTCTGTATCAAACACTGAAGCAGATAACCTAAGCAGCAGAAGACCACACTGGGTGCCACTCCTGTCAGCTAAGAGCAAGAAATTGGCCTACAATTCACATGAATTCATGAAAACTGGGCAGTAGAATACTGGAAAAATGTTGCCTGAACTAATTTCTGTAGCAAAATTCAGATGTCAGGGTCAGAAATTGGCATCAACATCATGAAAGCATGGATTCATCCAGCCCTTTACCAAAGATTTAGGCTTGCGCTGGTGGTGTAACGGTGTCGGGGATATTTTCTTTGCACACGTTGTGCCTTTTAGTACCAAATGAGCATCGTTTAAATGCCACAGCCTACCTGAGTATTGTTGCTGACCATGTATGACTATGTACCCCCTCTTTTAATGGTTGCTTCCAGCAGGATAATGCACCAAATCTCAAACTGGTTTCTTGAACATGACACTGAGTTCACCTTACTCAAATGGCATCCAAAGACACCAGATCTCAATTAAGCAGGAGACTTGTATCATGGATGTGCAGCCAACAAATCAACAGCAACTGTGTGATGCTATCATGTCAGCATGGACCAACTGTTTCCAGCACCTTGCTGAATCTATGTCACACAAAATTTAGGAAGTTCTAGAGACAAAAGGGAGCCTAACCAGGTAGCAGCATGGCATATTAAAACATGGCCAGTGGGTGAAGAATAACAACAAAAAAAAAGTGTGGCTGAAATGTAAACGTAAGAAATAGTCCTTATAGTTGTAAGTTACAGTTTTCATTTTTGTTTTCAAAGCACGATTTTATCTTGAGTGCTTACCAGTGAAACAGAGTTAGCAAATCAAAGGCAATTTTACGTTGGTCCTGGTATTAACGTTGTTTTCCTTAAATTAAATTAAATATTCATAAGAGCGTTGACAACATATACACGTAAACATGTGTGTCTTGCTTGAAATGGTGCACTCTGTAATTAACCTGACACTAAGCTACATGATTCCATATCCATATAATTTAAAATCAATCTTACCAATGAGTGCATGCAGACATTCAAGCCCACACACACACACACACTCACGATCAGAGTGTTTCATTAGTGAGGAGCAGATAGATAACCCTCCCTAAGGAGACATTGACCAAGAGGCCATTGATCTCCTGAGCTAAGCCATTCTGTGTGTGTGTGTGTGTGTGCGCGCGCGCGCGCGAAAAGTGGCCTACTGATGGAGTCTTTAAGCTGTTAGAGTAAGCACAGTAAATCTAATCCAGTTGTGTTTAATGGAAAGAGAAAGAAACAGTCTGTTGACATGTTCATTAGGACCAATTACTCTGTCCAATCACCGCCATATCACTCACTCACCAGAGAGGGTAGAGACACAAAGAGAGAGAGACCATCAGCAATATTTATGTCTTGGCAGTCCACCATGAGAAAAGATTGATAGTACTTGAATGATAAATAAAAAACATATTTATTCCACTTACTGAGTGACAACATGGTGCATTTTGAGGCATCTAATTTCATTTGATCCCATTCAAGCCTGGCAGGGTACTGAAGTGTAAATCAATCTGGCTAAAACTGGAATCACTAAATTATACAGTCTTATTGATGATTCAATAAAGCTAGTTGGGCTCAGAGGTTGTATCATGACTTATGCTAATGATCCAATGTCACAACCATATTTCCCATAACAAGCTCATTGTAAACGCTAACAACCACAGACGAAAACAAGAAAATGCTATTACTGGTCACATATCACGGGCCTAAGTGTGTGTGTCTGTGTGTGTGTGAGAGAGAGAGCGAGCTTGAACGGTTTCCATCTACATGTGGGAGACTTATAATTAGCTTTCCAGCTTGTTCTCTTACATTGGATGTGAAGGTAATTGGCGCTTTTGGACACTCACTCTCAATCTCTGTCAATGCAAGTGTGTGTGTGTGCGTGTGTGTGTGTTTGAGTGTATGTTTGTGCTGTGGTGTCTAAATTCTGGAGGATGGCCAAACCATTACTGTGTGCTCAGCCTGCTCTAAAGCAGCTTGTGATTCATTAGTAATGAGTCCATTTGCAAACTAAATGAGTGTCTGAGTGTCCGAACGTGTTCAATGATTGTGTCCACTTCATCTAGTCAACACTGCGCTACTATTTTGTAGTAAAACACACATTCGCTCACACTACTGTACATTCAGAAGCATGTTGTAATGTTTCTGTATTTGTGCGTGCGTGTGTGTGTGTGTGTGTGTTCAGCCAGGATGAGAAGCTCATGTGGAGATAATGAAGTCAGTCAGTTGTGCCATTAATTACTGTTTTACACCTGCATGTCTCAGTTAATTAGACATGCTGACACACACACATGCTGTATACACATACATTCTCTTATTTTCACAACTTGCACACACACACACACACACACACACACACACACACACACACACACACACACACACACACACTTAATCGAATTACACATGTCTGAGTGGACCGAAAACACATATTTTGTAACACTCACTCCCAAGCACAAACTTCTAGACTTTTTTTTTTTTTTTCCGACACG
>VVHJ01012535.1:5183-32951 GCA_015107715.1 Tylochromis polylepis
GGGGGGGGGGGCTGAATAAGTGTAAGGGATACTCAATAACAAGCTTTTATATTTTACTCTGCTTTCAAGTAGAAATGGAATGTATTTCTTACAAAAAGCACTGAAATTTGCTCTACCTTGTGTTTCCTCTTGGCCTTGCTCGAGCTTTTCTCAGAGCTCTGTTTGCTGAAGTCTTTGCTATCCCTGTCGAGAGAGTCCTCCCGCTCCACTTTTATCTCTGCAGGTTCCTTGTAGGGCCGCCCTGGGATTCTGGACAGCAAGCTGAGATCTATGGGAAACAGGAAGGAAAAGGGTAGGGTATGGCTTAATTTGGTTCAAAGTAAAGAAATCCCTTCGGTTCAGTGCTCACTACACCTTGACATATTCTCTGAACTTTTTACAAGACTTGCGAGCAGTTTCGACTAACCTATCTTGACTAATAAAACTTGCTGCTGAGGCTGTCTCGCAGGGTAGCGGTCCTCGGGGTCACTGAGAGGAGACAACAGCCCTCTCTCTTCCACAGGTGAAAACACGCACACGGGTGTCCTGATACTCTCTGTGTACTTGGGTGTCTGGGATGAGGATGGGATGCTGTCATTTCCTTCGGAGTCTGATGATGAAAAGTCTGTGTCAACAAATTCACGAGATTTCTGAGAAGTCTTGGTTGCTGCCTTGGGCTTGCGCTGGGCTGCAGCGCTGGAGGGAGTAGTTAGAGTGGGCCGCGGCGAGGATTTGGGTTCTTTTTTAATGCTTGGTTTGCGTGAACCCTTCGTAGCAGCTTTGGGCTGATGAGGAGGTATCTCTGGAGCCGGCTCACTTTCCACTCTCAGACCTCCCTTTGGTTCCTCTACCACAGGAGGCTTCTCTGATTTTTTAGGCTGCTTTTTACCCACTCGAATACGTGGATTTGTGCCACCCTCGCTCTGTGCAGGTGACTTTTGGCGGCCACGGCCACCTTCTGCACCTTTCTGGGCTGCCCGCAGGTCCCTGCTTGGGGTGGGTGCTGCTGAATCTTTTGACCCCCCTCCTTGGCTACTATAGCTACGCCCTGAGCTGTTATCTCGGCCATCTTTCTTGAATTTGGGTGGGACATTATTGTTGTCCACTGGAGATGAGGGTGAGAACTGCTTGGCTTTCTTGAACCAGTTGTCCAACTGCCACTTGTTTGCCATGGGTTTTTCAGGCTGAAGGGGCACAGAGGGAAGCACAGAATTAGGAAACAGTCTCACTGAATGAACTCCTAACAAATATGAGTCTAGAAGAAAGAACCATATAAATATTTAATCCAAAAATAGAAGTGGACAGTGTGAAAACTGATTCATACAATCCTCAATCAACCAAGTGGTATTACAGCTCTGTACAAAGTTACTGAAAAATTATTACTTCAGGGGAGGCGGGCCGTGGTTGCTCATTGGCTTCGCTGTCTGTCGTGCTGCTTTCACTCTCACTGTCAGAGCCTGAGCTGCTCTCTGAGCCGCTGTGGCTGCTGGAGTCGTCCCTCGATTGCTCAGCTGCTTCACTGTTATTGCTGTTCAAGAGGAGAGCATTAAACATTGTCATTGTGGTGTATGAGCAAACATCTAAACCTCCATGTAAAGATTTTAAGTGATCAATAATGGCATTTTACGGTCGAGTTACTAAAAACCTGTTTATGTTGAGATTATTCGTTACTGCAGCAAAAATCTGAATACTTATTTATGCGTTTTTCAGGGTTTAGAAACAGTCAGCATAAGGAGATTAAAGCTAATATGCAACCTCTGTGTAGTAGCTGCTCAAGAGACCTTGGATAGTTCATGTGTTTCAATGCCTTAACTGTCAAGCCACAAGGTGTGCATAAAACCCCCAAGAATTGCAATCTCTGTCTTTCTCCACACACTAAAGAAAGCAGCTTTGTTTTATATTTAGTTTAAAAATGTATATATACTTTGCATCCAGCAAGTACACCAAAAATATGGTTTTAAATTTCAGGCATGACTGCATCATCAAGGTGTGGTTAACACATAAAGACAAGACACAAAATGGCAGAGAAAGAAGAAGAAAGTTACTCGAACTGTGAAGTTTCTCTTTCAAGATAGGGAAAATGATTCAAGGTTAAAACAGTAGGTCTCAACATATTACTCGGATTAAAAAAAAAAAAAAAGAAAAAGAAAAAGAAAAAAGGTTTTCTACAGTTTACCTTGCTGATGTGTTCCTTGAGGCATTCTTGGCAGAGTCCTGTTCTCCATCACTGTCCTCACTGCTGCTTAGCCTTAGGTCTTCCTCCAACCTACCGAGATACAGGAATTATTTGTTATTCTTCATATGTTACCACAGTCGTTTGGGGTTACTGGGGCTACTTTTAGCTTCTTAACTCAAATATTAATTGTTCAACTATTCAACTCACTACTGACAAGAAAGGAGAAAAAAAAAAAAGGTTCAAAGATGAAGCACTTACGTGGGCTGGTCATCGCAAGCTTTGGCTTGGTGGCTACTGGAGCTCTTTGATGAACTGCCTCGCTCTAAAACACACACACACACAAAAAGATTTATAAGTATTGACTGAAAATTAAAACATATATGCATTTAATTACTTTATTTCATTATTTTATGTGTGTATGATACTCACTGTGCCCACTTGGGAAAGGGTGAGTATCCTGAAATTAAAAACAAATTAAATGAAGGCATTTTCATGAATCTCTGTGTTATTATATGATTTTGCCTTCATGAAAAATATGCCATCATACATACAATACAAGCAGTAAGTAATAAGTTGACTTATCATATTAAGTAACCCGCAAAAAACCTTCTTTGCTTGTCTTATGCAAGGTTTGATTCATACAAATGGAAATAGTTCATCACAACGCAATCACATTAATCAAACAGTCACTGCTGCTGACCTTGGTGGGGAATGGAAACTTTGAGGGCTCCGTTTTGCAGGGAGTGTGGATGGCTGTCAAAGGAGGGGGCCACGACTGAGTCATTTCCTGAATTTTAAAAAAAAAAAGAAGGAAAAAAAAAAAGAGAAAACACAGAAGAAAAAACCCATTAAAAATAGCTTTAAGGTGTGAGTAATCTTAATTCAATTCATTCAATTATTTGAAGCAGATGGGTTTTCTATGAAAGAGTTGTGCCTGTACCTTCAGAATTTCATCGACACAGTTAGCATCACCAGATCCCTAAAGACAGAAACAGCATGCTTATGAGATGCATAAACAACATGATCTCAGTACAGCATGTACGAGGTGGCTTCCATTTTGAGCACTATTAGTCATCCTATAGGCATTTTGTGAGAACTAGGAGTTCATTCAGACCATGTGTAACAGGCTGAGAGGTCATTTACTGTAATCATTACATCATTAAATCAAACACGCGCCACTGCTCTGACATAGTAAGCTATAAATTCTACACAAGCCGTTGGTAGGTCCGTTTCTAATGTGCAATCAGGGTTACACCAGAGGGACACCTCTTGTTTTCAGTCAAGGGAGAAATATTCTTACATTGTTTTCTGTGGTTCCAAGAGAAAATGAAAGAATGATTACAGCATGCAGTGTTCAAAAAGGCACCTGCCTTAAGAGAGACTTTAAAAACCTGCTCTTGAGGTGATATACAAACAAAGAGCACATTCTTTGAATAGTCAACATACCAGGTTCAACACAGCATGAGACTGAGACTCAAGTCTTACCTCTACAGGTTGGGAAGGGATCTTAAGTTTGGTAAGCGAGGCTTTGCCGTTGGACTTCATCTCTCCCACGGTGCTGCTGTGTGACTGTCCGGTGTAGCTTTCCCCTTGCGAACTCTTGGGTTCTGCCGTTTCCTGGCCATCCATAGGCCGCACGTAGGCTGTGGGTTTTTGCAGCATTGTGCTGGTCTTGGACATGAGAGATGGGGGAAAGGCCTGACTTGAGTGCTGTCCACTGGGGAAGGACGTGTGAACCCGTGAAGGTGAGTCCCAGTTGGCCTCTCTGTCTCGCGGTGACTTTGAGCGGTAGCGGTCCTTGTTGTGATGCTGCTCGGCAGACAAAGAGCTCCGAGAGTGACCGCTGGAGGAGCTTAGAGAGCCCTTTGCCGGACTTGACGTGTGTGACTTCGTGTGATCGGACCCTCCGCTGTGTTTACTTGACTTCTTTTCCCGCACCTCCCCTCTCTGGCTACTGTTGCTGCTGCCGCTACCGCCTCCGTTGCTCCTCTGGGTGCTGTGCCCGCCCTGGAGTCCTGAGCGTTTCTGGGACTGGGATGAAGATCCGCCCGCTGCGGGGCCAACAGGGGTCCACTTACTGCTCTGGCTGCTGCCACCACACCGCTGGTCCCCACCAAACAAAGGTGGACCCGACTTCTCCTCAGAGGAAGACGAGCTGTTGGATGGTTTACTATTAAGCTTTGGAAGGGTGTCACCAATTGGCTCTTTCATCTCGTCGTAGTTGCCCAGCATGCTCTGAATACGGCTGGACAGTTTATCTTCCTTGCTCACCTGCAGAGTGAAGCAGAGAGACAGACAAAGAAAAAAAATAATTATTGTGGAGAACACAAGTGAAAAGAGGGAAAGCAGAGAAAAGAGAAGTTGTTCAACATTTGAGGTAAACGCACTCAACCAAAAACAGAGGTGCAGTGAGAGGCCTAAACTCAAGGTTAGCTTTTTCAGACTGAGCCCAGATCAGTCCAAACCCATCTGCGAACACAGTTACGCTCTGCCCACACTCCAACCACAGAAGATAATCAATCACTCTGAGGCCACGAGTTCCAGTCGACCTGTTTGCAATCAGCCCGTGACAAAAGTCTGTGTCGAGTATCCAGTTTCACACGCAGCCTCATGCCTCAGTTTTGTTTGACAGATTCACACCAAGGGTGAAGAAATACTAGCCGTTATCTGCAGCAGGAAATGTAACTTAACTTGGTCATAACGCGCACTCCACTACCTCCTGTCTGCGCTGCCTGGCTCACATATGCACAGCTAAGTATCACCTATTTTTCTTAATGGCTGCTGGTTTCAGTTTTGTTTTAGGCATCGAAACTGCACTGTTGCTTTCACATAACACACCGTTGTGTTATGTTTTTGTGAGGAAACTTCTGTGAGGAAAACCTTCAGATTATAACTCTGTCAAAGCTTTTTTTTTGATAAACAATGGTGTATAGTGGTTTTTCAACTGCTGAAACATTCAGAGGAAACCTCCAAGATGACCACAGGAACACTTTTCACCTTTTGGTTCCTGTGTGACAAAAACACTTAGTCCTGCAGCAGTACGGTCTTTAAAGCTGAAAAAAATAACTTCAATCATTCACATTTCAACAACAATAAGCTACAAAGAACAAGCCACTGATTGTCATCTCTAACATTTTTTCTGCCATTTTGTGATATCCAATAATAACAGACAGCCATAAGTTTGTGTTTTTTGATCTGATACACATTTATTTTGCCTATTTTTTTGTGGTTCAACACAAACATGAAAGTGCTTAATAGATTTTTAATTTGCTGAGTCACTTTGGCTTTTTTGGGTCTAGTTAGATCCTGGCAGTTAGGCTGAAAGCACCTACCCCATCATATAATTTGAGGGATCTTTGATTTGTTTTTTAAAGGAGCCTTTCTAAGTGCCGTGTATGGAGTATAAAGAAGACTAAAAACAATATGTGGCTTCATAGATAAGCTTTTATTCTGTGCCGCTGAGAGAGTGCGTGAACTCTACGCCATAAAAATGTTACTGCTGTGCTGGTCCACATCTGGGAGGGCACAGCTGCAGCTGCATGCACACATGGCCTTTAATACAGAACACTAAACTTCCACTTAGTGGAGCATGACAGAGGAGAGAAAAGTCAAACTAAAGCTTACATAAGACTTGCACAAGTAGAGAAAAGCTCTATTGGACAGACTTAAGCAGTTTGCTTGTTCCAAAATTCTGCTCTGATACTGCAAAGAATTAACACCATCTTGTTCTTGAACGTAGTATCAAGTGTGTAAAAACAGCAGATCACAATGTGCACGGGTGAAAAGCTGCTTCCTTTGTAAAGGTCAAGGAGTTTTCCATCTTTGATGTCAGCTTTTTTATCTTTGTTGTGGCCCAAAACACTCCTCACTTCCCTCTGGTGGCTTTTCAATTCCCAACCTGTCAGGACACATTCCTCGCTGCCTCTTTGATGGCCAGCTCTAGCTAAAGAGAGGAGCCACTTACATCTGCTCAAATCTGGTTAGTGGCAAAGATTAGACCAGTACAGAGAACTCAAATCCTCTTTACAATTATATTGGCCGGGCAGGAGCCTGGAGCTGGCTGGCCTATATCTATGTGCGTCTGCGAGCACAAGAGGAAGCGCTGCAAAGAGGAGGCCTGTTTTCTGGGCTTTTGTTTGCTTTCAACAGCTGTAATGCCAAAAAGCTACCCAAGGCCAGGTGTTTTCAGGCTGTGTTGCATTTAGTGCAGAGTTGGCGAACTGCTCACAGCTGTCTGACAAGTATGACACAACTCAAACCTCAACTCTTTGTAGAAACATTTGTGCTTTTAATACATAATTATGATTAGAACAAACACTGCACACAAAGCTGCCAATTTCCTCTTGAAATCAATGTCGCTGGTGTTCCATCTACTTTCAGTGAAGCTGGATCTTCACTTTGAGCATTTTTTGCCCTTTTATCACATGTGAAGTGTAAACAAGATTAATTATTATTATTATTCTCCTCTTCAGTATAAATACACTTGGCAGGAACTACCAGAAGACAGGAGCCTGAAGCTAAACGCTCCTCTCCACATAACCAAAGACGAATGTTAAAAAAAAAAAAGTCATGACTAACTTGCATTGCCACAAAGCTTCTGATATTATGTACTATTCTCACCACAAAGCTTGACATTCACATGTCAAAATTCAATCCCCTTAAACGCTTGCCACAGGGGGGGGATTTATACTCTTTGATGGGGGCACAACATTTCTGAGAAAAACTATAGACTTCAATGACCTCAATGTGTTTCTCCTCCAACTACAACTTGTTGTAATTTCAGCTCAATTTCTCTGTTACCTACTGATAGAATGTAATGAAGAATAGCCTTAAACTTGTTTTTGGGCTATAGTTTCACCTTAATAACAGTATTACTGCCTGACGAGCCGGAGGATTAACATGAATTAATTAACATTAATTGTTTACACTCACTTCAAAAAGAAAAGCCATTTGCACTGGTGCTTTAATGGGGCGGTTGTCTTTTTCTGAGTGGGTTCTTTGTCAGTTGATGTAAATCTACATTTCGAAATAGCAGTTCATGTCGGAGCACCTTTAAGTTTAGTTCTTGGAACGTGCTCGTTTAAGCTAGCAAGACTTTCTGAAACGGCAATGTTGTGCTGAATATTAGATTGCTGTAATTATGTGCAGGAATTTCCCACATTGTAATTGCCAAATTTGCAGGAACTGATTATTATTATGCACAGTCTGAAACAGAAACCTTGCATTTCTAGTCACTGTTACAAACTCGCTTAATATTACTAACCACAAACGTGCCAGATAAAGTGAACCTGAGTTGAACAAACTTACCACTTTGTAGGGTTCGGGGAAGAGAGGGGAATTCGCTGGGAAGGCCTCTCCTCCTCCCTGCTGGATTTCTTGATTTCGCCTTTCTCGTTCTTTCATTCGGAGCACATTCCGGTCCTCACGGTTCATGTTGCTATCAACACAAAAGAATAACAAGTTAACACACTGAGAAGAAACAATAAACAAACAGCTTATGTCTTTGCTGAACAAGGATGCCTGCAGGGGCAGTATATTATGAAAATGACATCTCGGAAACAAGCCCGGAAGAATTAAGAAAACATATACTCTTGTTAAAAAGTCAGCTTGAAAAATAGACATGGTCAGTTTTTTTTCCTTCTGTCTTTACCTTTTTGTTTATAAAGTTACAACAAATATTGAGAAAGATCACACTTCTGCTGTGCTCTGCTTTGACTCATTGTTAGCACAAACAACTATCATTAGTGAAACCCCGCACGTATCATAAACAGGGGAAGTTGTGACCTGTGGAGAAAGTAGGTTCTAATAAGCTTAGCCTAGTCTAGACACTGAGCAGTACCCTACTTCATCTGCAAATAATCTCCTTGTACAGATGGTCAGCGCAATTGTTTCCCACCAGCTGAAACTACCAATTTAATGTTTTTACACAGTGAGAAGTCTGCAGTTTATACACCTTTTAGCTCAACACATCAACAGTTGCAGGAAACATTTGTGAGCACTTTGGATTTACTCAGATCTCAGTTATAAATAACAAAGGTCACAAATCAATCTGACTGAACCACTAATGTTTTTTAAAAAAAAAAGACTTTGAGAAGGTTATCAAAAACAATTTAACTTCTGTTCTAACAGCATTTTGAGATGTTGCAAATATTGCGCTGATGGAGCTCAGATGTCGAAGATGGTCAGCTTGATCACCAACAGTTTAGCTTATTTTCCTATTAATGTATTCAATAAAAATACCACTGGTATCACCTTCATATTCAACTCAACCTGGCTCATTACTGTTTAAAGTAGACATCCCTGTTAATTAAAAAAACAAACAAAAAAACAAAACAAAAAAACCCCACAACAACAACAACAAAAGAAACCTATTGCAGAACTTACAACACATACACAAAGGGTTCGTGGTTCAGTGCCTACTTGCAGTCACTAATTACAGTATGTTAAACCATTCATTGTTGTATGTGATCGAGGGTTTCAGTTAGTACTATTTTGCTTTCTCTTCATGCTGGAAGATGAAAATAAACTTGAAAGCATTTCTCTCTGAGCGAAGCTGTGTTTCTTTTGGTTGGGGTGCACAGTGTGGTAGATGATGCTGCCTCAAGTAGTGCAGGTTAACCCTTCCTCCGCCTGCTATCTGTTCTTGCCAATCAAGGGGGAGGGAAATCACCCAAAACTAATTTGCAGGTTTCCCTCTTAAAAGACTGGGTGGTGTGAGCAAAGCCTTGATCATAAATAACTAATAAGATTAAAATAGCACCATTGAATAAGAAAGGTATACCATCGATAAAAATAATCTCTTCAGTAAAGTAATCTCTATGGGATAATACACCCTGGTAAATGAGACAAAAAAAATTAATTTTCTGGGAAAAATGCATACCTATAGTGAGGCATGGTGGACAGAGCATCATGGTTTTGGCTGAGTTGCTGCCTCAGAGCCTAGATGCCTTGCAACTACTGATGGATGGTTTAGAAAGTACACTGTGTCCATGATCTAAGGCTTAGGAAAGGTTAATGAATGCAACAAGGCAACAACCCAAAAGCATAAGAAACAAAGATGATCATGTCATCCTGACCTTAACCCAAATGAGATGACATCCCAAAATTATTATTCAAATGAAACGGCTTTGTTGGAAGGAGTGGTCCAAGATTCTTCCTCATTGCTGTGCAAGTCTCATAACACCTATAACAGCCTCAACACTTAGAAAATATTTGATGGAGGTTTTCAGCTACAAAATTAGTTTCTACTAATCTTACTACACTTACTGAATGCAAGAGCTCACTTAGTTTGGAAGAAAATCCAAAAGTTGTCAGACTTTCCCAGTGTTATGACTAAATGTGTTAAAGTCACGAAAAGTAAATGTGTTTATTGCAGAATGTTTTGTCTACAAGTGTGACTAAAATGAAAGATCGGGCCACGTTTAACAGTAATCAAATCAAACTTTTCTTGTAACCTGCAAGAACCTGACTGCTTTTAAAATATTAGTAATTTCAGGTGGACTATGTGCTGCATGTTGGACTTGCAATGAATGACAAAGCTAAAATAGACTGTAATTATCTGCTATGAAACTAGCTGGAACTCACTGGCTCCCCAAACAGGTAAATAAACACACCCTGTAGTCTGTGTTTTCCTTCTGAACATAATGTGTGTTATTTAAACAGACGAGGAAAAAGCCATATAAGGGCAATACCCCTCTGATCGAATGTATGGATTGACGCCAGTGAGACAAACATCATCGTGATTTGTAATATATCCATGTACACATTATTACAATAACAACTCAGAGCCATTTAAAAACGTTAACAAAAATGCTCTGCTAGAGGAGAAATGCTTGCTGCACCTCATAGGTGCAGCAAGCCAAAAAAACAAATGCGACTTCCCTCTGCTGTGCACTTTGTTTAACAGAAAGCAACTACAGAGGTTTGAAAATAGAAACAAGCACACTGTCATCCAGGCGTGTCGCCTCCCGGTTTAAGTTGACAGCTTCAAGCTCTGCCAGTGACAACAATGATTGTAAGGCTGTTGACACAGTGTGATTATGCAGCAACCATCCGGCCTCCTTGTAGATTATAAAAACTACACACAAGGGTCTTTCTAATCTTTCCCAAGTATGACTAAAAAAAATCTAAGAAGTTGATGAGAAACTGACTCTACGATGAGGAAATTCTTTACACACAGGGAAGTCAAACGACTTAAAATGCCGACAGAGTGCACTGGAATCTTAGAGTTACAAGGAACTGATTAATCATAAGAAAATAAATAAACAAACAAACAAACAAACAAACAAACCGTGTCACCATTTGCTGGTCAAACTTTGAATGAACTATTAGAAAAGCTCATCAGTTAGTCTAAACAGTAATTTCCCAACCAATCTTTTTTTTTCCTTAACGCAACCTTTAACCGTTTTATATCATCAACCCTGACATCTGTGAGTAATGACAACTCTGACGCATTACTCATAGGAGGTAAAGGGATTAACCCACTACAGCTAGGCTTCATTAAGCCACACTTATAAAGAAGCGACTAAGTCCATCTTTATTTAATTAAACATACCATTAACATCATGATCACCTCTTGACTTAAAGCACAGCCAAGAACCAAGGCTGGACATACAAAACCCAAATCCTAACAACACACTGTGCATAATAAACTTTCTAAAACTGAAGTAGCTATGATTATCAGATAACATGGCCTTCTGCTACAAATGCTGTCCATGACTTTATTTACACCCATCTACATTTTGATTGCTTAGATAAAAGGTGATTTTAATCTGCTCCAGCAGTATTAGTACTACATGTATATGTAAATGAGTTTGTTGATGTAATGTGGGTGCGGGCCTGCATGTGTGATTAAGTCACAGTGCTAAATGATCAAAGGCTCCAGGCAGGATCCTTTGTGAACACAGCTCATTTCCATTTTGCCAACTAACTTACCTGAGCTGTTAGTTGTCATTATTTGAAAAAGGGTGTGACGCTTTAGTATTACTCGAGAGAAACTCAACAGCCAAGGAGGCTCAACTGTCTTGTTTGCGCCTCCTGGTTGTCAGACTTCTAACATTTACAATAAATGTTAGTATCCAAGAGTCAGCAGTTTGCTTTAATTTTAGACCCTTCCAAAAAAAAATCTCCTTGACTTCATAAAGTGACACTTTCAGAGAAATGACCATGGTCCTATGCATGAAAACCTTTAAGTTTGGCTTCAGAATAACTGAGAAAGTACTCATTGTACCCAAACAGAAAAAAAAGAATGAAAAACAAGTGTTGGTGACATGATATGACCATGTGGCATGTATGTGGTAAGCCTCTGCACTCAATCTGTTTATAGTTTAGTCTTAGACCTGCCTCTAAACACAAACTAGGCCTCAGGGAGTACCAAACCAAGACCCTGATCCTTAATTAAGAAATACGATTAATAAAACGTTCCAGCAAGACCGTATGCCTTTCTGTACACATCAAGATTTTTTTGAATTGTGAATCAAGAGTAAATCCACAAAATAAAGGCATCGATTTATTTCTTTAGAAGTGAAACTGTTACCACACACACAGCTGGTTTTCCACAAACAGTTGTGTTCAACATGTCCAAGCAACTAAACCAACACTGTGGATGGTGTTAATCATAATGCCCCTAAATCATCTCATCCCTCACATCACAAAGGTATTGTTATTCACTTTCAAATTTAATGATTAATTTTATGACTTACAAAATCAAAGGTTTTCCTTGCCAATTTGACCTAGGCCAAAAAGAGCATACTGTGTATTCTCAAATATCTTCTCAAATATCAGCAGCTAAAAGTGCAAGCTATACAAATAAAATGTGACTAATCAAGAATAAATTCAGCCACCATTTACTTGTGCTGTACTCAAAACAAGCAAACCATAGTTTAAAATCAAGAGGCACATATAGGTGAGCTCTGATTGGCATTTTCTGACCTACCAAGCCTAAATCCAAAGCTCGAGCCACTCCCCTCCCTCTTCCAATAAAATAAGATGGATTCATAATAAGAAAAAGAAAAACTCAAGTTTAAAGAACATTTATTAATATCAAAGTGTGATGCCAGCTAGGTTTACTGTAGCCATTCAACACTGTGCCAAACTGAAAAGGTCAAAGTCTGAAGGCAGATCACTCTGTACCTAAATTAATCAGCTCATCTGTCTCTTTCTAACGTACCACATAACAGTCAGATCACATCTTTAAAAACAAACAAGAAACAGGGAAAAACCCCATGGTTTTCTGATTATCAATGAGTACAGGATCTGGCTTCTGGGACACAGCCATTATGTAAGGCAAACCAAACATGTCTCATCTGTCACATACAAGTATTCACAATAGGATAAAGTTGTGTGCTTTAGTCCTACCAGACACCAAGAGAAATGAGTAAAGCAGCCAAATAGCTCTGCATTTCTTACCCTGACTGAGAGGCCATGGCCCCAACCACTGAAACATTGGAAGAAGGAGGGGAGGAGGGTTCACAGGATCTCCCAGGGATTCAGAAGTATTCTCGTCATGACTTGTCAGCCTGAATTTCCACACAAACCTCCTCCAGTCAAGACAACCTGACCCCTTTTTTTTTTTCAAATCTAGATGTATCTGTGGGCGTCCGGCTGAAAGAGTGTGACTAAAGTTTCTTTACACGACTGGAAGGTACTGTGTATTTCCTTGGAGTGGAGACAATTCTGACTTAGGGAGGGGAGGTGACTGCTTGTTCTCGGGAAATACCATGTCGGCAAACAGCAGGGGTGGCCACATGCGAGGTGAAGCTACAGAGAGCAGAAGCAGCTTTTGTTTCTGCTTTGAGGATAAAGCATGCATGAAAAATGAGAAAAGTGAGGTGAAAGAAAGAGGTTAATATTGGATAAATGTGAGGGTATATGCGCTATTTAAATGTTCGGAGTGAATACAATAGGTAAATTAGGGATGAAAGACCTAATTTCTCATGTCCATTCTTATAGAAGAGTGCCTGACGTTTGACTGAGAGCACTTTGGGCTGATTTTAATCCTTAAACCCCTCAGCAAGCAGCAGAGGAATAATTTAATCTGAGATAACAAAGCAAGGAGCACAGCCCATGAATTTGAAAAGCCTGCTGAAACACTGTAATAGAAATAACGGTTTTTAAAATGAAAAGAGAGGGGGGGGGGTGACTAATTAAACCTTAAAGATGAAATCTAAAAAGATCCCCCAGTCTTACTGAACCTTTTTACACCTTATTGCTACACAAAAAATTAAGAGAGTAAAAAAAACAAATAAAACGGGGATTATTACTGAAGAAATTAATGAGCTTGGCCTTAAGGAAATATTTTCCACAACCGCCATGCTGGCCAATTACAGCATCTACAAGAAAACGGCACTGAAGAAACAGCGAGAAATCTCACCTCTCTCCGAGAATGGCACAGTCTACCTCCTCCCATAAAAGGAGATGTTATTTTACACCACAAGGCCTCTCCTCTCCAAGTGATGTCACTGCCCTCAGTACAACCCAGCCAATCAGAGCTGCTCTTTCCATCAACAACCTCCCTCCACCCCCCACTATGCCCTGGAGCACAGGGCAAAGCACCCATGTAGACTGTTAAAGTCACAGCGCTCAGGCTTCCAGCACGCTGGGTGTAACAAACATGAAGCTTTTTCATCAGATGATGACGAAACATGCCGACAAGTGTGGCATCACCGCAAGCTGTGAGGATTTTTATCTGGTACACAAGCTGACAAAATGATGCCACTTCTGTTCTTGACTTTCAGCAGATGTTTATCATTAATCAAGAACATTAAAGGGCTGGCTTTTAGGTACAAGTGTTAAACATTCAAATTTATTACTTTCAACAAAAGTATATATAAATTTTATCACATCTTTATATGGTTTTGTCCTCATTATCTGAGTGTGCTTTGATTTAATTGCAAAGAAATTCTGCTTCAATAATCTCATAAATTATGACAGTTTTACATGACGTCTATGCTGATTGTGCCAAATCTTCCCCATATACAATGATGTTTGTTGTGCTGTTTGCTTGTGGCGTTATTTAAAGTCTTAAAATGAAGGCCGGCCTCCAAACTTTGGGAAACTCCATTTGATGGACTTCATAATAGACACAGCTGATATAAATAGCCGTCAATGGATACTAAGGCCATACAGTACTGCCAACAGCTGCATGTCTGTATGATCAGGCTTACGTTCTTAGAAATATTGTACTGGCTGGAATTATTTCCCATTCATGCTGAATCTGAAAGCACAGTCTGTTAGTCTGTCATTTCTCAGCACTTCCGGCAATTACATATGCCCTCTACTTTTATAAATAGAAACAAAGTACTACCCTGTGAGGATTTAATCAATGACCGGGCTCATGAAGTAGAAAATGTGCACCAACCTATGTGATAGGTCTGTGCACAGTTAACAAAAGGTTTACTATGCAGATTAAAAATGGCTCTAATTTTGTATTAAAAGCTATGAGCTGTGTGCACATCAACTCATTTTGGATATTAAAAAATAAATACTGCATGTTCACCGAGTCATGGTTAAGCAATACTTCCAAGTGTCATCCATCATAACTGGTTTCCAGGACTTTACAGCACCTTAGATTGCTCTACAGAAAGTATTCTGTAGCAGGTGCAGATGGGCAGCCAGTGCCACCACCACCACCCCGAGTGCTTTTGAAGCAAACCTGCTGACTGCAGGAATTCCAGAGGGAGTGTCCATTCAAATGCAGCAAACCTGCCCTCTATACCAGCTGTTTCGTGTGGACTACAGGCAAAAATCACATGCAGTTAGGGCAAGAAGTCTAAGAAGAACTGTTGGGAAAAAACTGGAGTGACTTTCAATCACTATAACGTGCAATATTTTTCATTAAGAAAACCCTGCAAGCCATATTTCTGTATAAGCATTTCAGAAGGAAACAAACAGGCCTGATTTTCCTTGAGACTTCTATATCAAAGCGCAGATGAGGACTTTTTGAAGAGGGCAGTGTCTTAAATTCCTGCCTCAATTAAAAGAATTCAATATTTCTATGTGGCTGCACATTAGCTCCAATTAGCATATCAAAACAAGTCTCGGGTCTTGATTGGCATGTTCTCTAAACAACTGCTTATGTCCTTTCATTAAAACAGGATTGAAGCATTTGAACTGACTCGCTGCCTGGAAAGCCTCCACTCAGCAGGCGTGCATTATCTGAATAAGAGGGAACTGGCAGCATTTACCAATCACAGGCTCAGTGCTGAGACTGTTGGGCATTTACACAGCTAATTAACTCATATTAATTTAGGAGCTTTTTATGTTTAACATTCAGTAAAGCTGTTTACCAAGAGCAAAACGGTAAATCAGTCTCTTCATGGCAGCGTGAAACAGATAAAAACACTTACAGTAGTCATTTTCTCAAGCTCTAGGGAACTTAAGTATCTAGTAGGTAAAATATACACTCAAATTCTAAAATCTAGAGTAACTCTTACAAACAAAGCTAAAAAGTACCAGGATCGAAAGCCCATTTTGATTTTACTTGTTAAACATTGTCACGTGAACTCAGAAACAAAAGAAATGCTCTCACTTGCAGGTTTGACACAGATAGCATAATGTTCAGTGTACTTTTTAGGCCACATTGTTAGTGGAACATGACACCCAAGCTTCAGCTATCTTGGCAACATTTCCAAAGGATCTGCGTCATTCAAGCTCTTCAGAAGGCACAACAAGCCTGTCAAGAGGTTTTTCGTTTTTAACCTGCTTCTGATCTATTGTATGATTTTTAACTCAGCAGACTGAGCAGCAGGATATGAGTGATATGTAAGTAACATGGCTTATACCACAGAGAGAGAGAGAGAGAAAAAAAAAGGAGCCATTTCATAAATATGCATTTCATAAGCTTTTAGCTATCCATCTTGAGTCTATCAGACCTTCCTTTAGTGTGATGAAACACTCTACCAAAGAATAAACAGTTCCTTAGTCAGTCAATTTTTACTTTAAAGAAACTACAATTATCAAGTCAAAATTAATCTTAGCCTTCAAAACAGCAGGCACTTTGCAAACTAAAACTGTAACGACATGCGAAGATTTCCTGAAGTTAATAAAAGATCAAACAAGACTGAAACGCTGCAGTTTTCTCTACTGTGTAATAATTTCCCATCCATCAGTCACAGCTGTATTACTCAGAGAAAAGCCTGCACTACATCTAAAGTTGAAATGTCTGTCACTAACCTCCAAACATCCAAATAAACTCTCAGCTGTAGCTGGAACAAAGGCTCAGTTGTGGTTAAATGGAGGAGTGAAGACCTGCAATGACAAGCCAATTAATTGAAGTGCTGTTGAAAAATGAATCAGCTAATATTTTGATAACGGAATTGGCACTGAGTGGAAATTTTAGTCATTTCTAAGCAAAAACTTGCTGGTTTCAGCACTTGTTGATGTGACATTTGAAGCATCACCAAGGAAATGGGGGTAAATATATACAAAGCACTTTTCAACATTTTATAAATAAAAACATAAATCCATGAGATTAATCAGTAATGAAAATAACCGGCAGCTGCAGCCCTAAAATGTAGAAATTTATTTGTGCAAAAATTTATTTTGCATAAGATGCTTAAGTAAACAGTATAAATCCACATTTTATCTGTGTATTGCATAAATTCATACCTCTTACTGTGGGATTTTTTTCCTGTTTACGTTCCTAATCCATTTGTTATTTCCTGCAAAGCACTTATCCTGCTTAAAAAAACAAGAAGATACTGTGGCAATGAATTTCACTACTATCTGAGACATATTACTGCTGCCACTGAAAAAGACTGAGGTTATTATTGTTCCACTTTAAAAATAGTAATATAAAGCAGTATCTCACAGCACTAATCTATGCCAGATCTGTGAAATGAAATGGCCTTAATGAGCTTCACCTTCACAGGACTGTAAAGCCACATGAGAGTTTAACTCGCATCGCTGAGAACAAAAGCTGAAGAACAGATGCATGAGGTCAGGACACAGTGAGCAGCATATTTCTCTGCTGCGTGAGCAACAGTACTGGGGGATAAAAAGAGAGCTGCTGATGTCTGATTAGATTCGGGCTAATTAAGCTGGCAGACTCAGAAAGAGCCTTCAAACAAGTTACTCTCAACAAGCTTCTCTTTGTACAGGAAATAAGATTTGATTATGAAACTTACAAACCTTAGCGAAACACACAATTAACTTGTACTTTGGGTTGGGTTAAAGAAGAAAAGGTAAATGTTAAAAAGGAGTAACATCTGCACAATGCATAAACCAGACAAGTGCAACACCTTAAAACCATTTCTATCATCAACAGAAGAATACCTTTTCTCTTTAAAATTGCAGCTAAAGAGGCAATTTTGAGCTTTGGATTAATTCCCCTCAAATGTAGGGGGCTCAGATTTGAAATTGTGTACAATGGGCTGCAATTGAACAGTCTGAAACTAGACATTGCTCACTTCCCAAATATCCAGCCAGCAAAACAACAGTGGAGTACAACAGGAATGTACAATAGAAGTACCGAAGCCAAAGAAAACATGCATGCACTGCTCTGTCTGGAACGGACAAACAAGTCACATAACATCTCAACTGAAAGTGTGCCCTTCACCTTGGCCACAGGGGAAACTGTTAAACTGAAGCCTCACAGCAAAACCCAAACAGGAAGTGAAGAGGATTTCACAGTAAGCCATGTCACAGGTAGCACATTTACACATTGCTGCAAACAAGATGTTTACATTGCTGCTTCAGGAACCCCCCCCCACACACACACACACCCTTTTAAACTAACAAAGCTGGTATCTAGAAGTCATCTAACCTCAGTTGAATGTCATGTATGCTTAAGGTTTTCTTTGGTGCTTCAGTGTGTGGAAACCCAAAACAAAGATTATCACATCCAGACATTGTACAGACATACATCAACCTTATCGCTCTGCTCAACATTTTCATTAAAAAATAAAAAAGCAAAGGAACATGACACACATATGAGCTATTTTTTAACAGTTTAAAATAGTACATTGTATCTGACTTAATTTTTCGTTTATAACCTTTGAAGAGGCTCCAACATTTCAGTTCAGCTTTCTAACTTACTGCCATCAACACAGCTCTTCAAGCAAGCGTGGTGATGGCATTATATTTCAAGCTGCTACTAAGAGTATTTAAATTGTATAGTCAAACAAGTGGGTGACCTTCTGTGTATCAAAATACAGTAAGAGCTCCAACCAAGGGCTATACTGTAGTTAAACCACTTTACAGCGCACACAAAATTGGTTTTGGCCTTGCACCAGAGGAAAATCACCACGCCTGTGACACATGTGGTGTAATTTACTAATACGATAAACTCATTATTTGTCAAAAGCTGTCAGTTGTATAGGCCAGTCATAGTGTATAATCACCTCTCAAAGGTCCATTTTTTGTTAGGGAAAAAAAACAACTTTATTTACTATTTGTTTATCTTCTAGAATGGAAGCTGGAGTTTTCAATCAATACTGCACATTCAGGCCGGGTCTATTGCCTGGTATATTCAGAAAATTATTTAATATAAAACAGCAGTTGTCTTAAACCAGCCAAGTACTGCAGCTCACTCCGTTTTGTGTGTGTGTGTGTGTGTGTGTGTGTGTGTGGTGGGGGGGTTCTCTGATCTAATTGAACGCGACGTCAATATCAACACTCCTGTTATGTCCACATAACAACAACTACAACCACAGTTCAAGCACAGCTTTAGCTCCATCCACCTTCTGACTAAAGTTGTTGAGTCGGTTCACAGCTACCTGCCGTGAACGAGTTCATGACCTTAGGGCATGAACTCGTCCCCCCTCCCGACTAAGTGCAGCCAACCATGATAAGTCAGTTGGTTGCACTTTCCTTGTCTCCATGCGTCAAGTCTATATCTCCAGATGCGTGCAAGAACTATCCGTGACAAGTGTTAAGAGGAACTCTGGACTTGTCATGCATTTTCTGGCCCTTCCCCCCTAACTATGGCACGTAAAATGGCTTCCTAGAACAGCACATCAGCTGATCCTTCGCTCAACCTAAGCATACATTCAGATTAACTGTGCTGCCTTTCTGCGCAGTGTTGATTTTCCATGCAAATAAAGACTGTGACTGGAGCGGTACTAGGAGTTAGTAGTACAATAAATCAGGAGGATACGAACCAAAACTTTCTGCTCGTCACTGTGAAAAAACTAACGAGTATCACGGGCCAATGATTACCTAAAATGACCATAAACTAGCACAGAAACTACAAACAAGTAGCACTTATCTCCCATTGTTTGATTCCCCAGATGCTTTTTTATGGAGAGCAAATAGTCTGTACTACAAATGCAATGGAAACATACTATGTTTATCATTTGCACGTGTAGTATCATATAGTTATGCCGCCGTCTGTAAGAGCAGACTTAGGTGTACAAGTTATGTCAGCCACGGCTAAACACAAACATCAGTCGTCATGACCTGTTAGCTGCCATAACAGGAACAAAAACATTACTCCTATCACCGCGATATTTGCCCCCACTTTCCTGCATAGAAACGTATAAAAGTAACATCTACCCTTCCCATCCATCGAATAATTAAAGCCTCCTTCCACCAGAACTCCAAAGCCGGTACAATGTCTAATCAAATCATTAGCAATTGGCTAGCACGCTACCTACACGACTACCTGCATATTTGCTTTAGCATAACGTTAGCTAGCTGGACCCCGCTAGTAGCGTATTAAGGCTAGGCTAGCTAGCCCTGAAGCTGCTGATTTTTTGGGCGAATTTCTAATTAGCGTTTACTTCAAATATCAGATACCCATTAATGCAGTCAAGCACCAACTAACGCCTTCCGTCAAAGTTGGCATCCTTACCTCTTGTCTTCTTTTTAGGCCCAAACCATTCTAGCTATTGGAAAGCTCTTTTTCTCTTTGTCTTTTCCACTTCCAGTTACACGCAAAACGGATTCAGAAAAAAATGCTCTAACGCCTAAAACACTAAAACCAAGTGGATGGTCTTCATCTTTTCCTTAAAACGCGACGACACATCGAGAGGGAAACAAAATAAAAATCATTTTCTCTCGCGTTCATTTTTTGTTACTCCTGAACTGATAGGTAAGACTACTAGCTAAGTTAAGCAGCCAGCAGGTACCACCACAGACAGGACTGAATGCATGGATGGCAGCAAAGCGATGCTGCCTTCGCGCTATCGGAAATCTGTCAATCCTGCCATTCGACACAGTAAACACTGTCATAAAGTAAATATTAATTAACACGTCAGCACCCCTGACGATGTCTTTGAAAACACCAATGCGCCTTCTTAGCAGTTGCGAGTTGTATTTAATTTTTTGACCGTACGCCTCGGATAGCTCTAAGTAATTCCCATTCGAAGTGAATGCAGCATTTCAGTGACGCGCAAGGTTGACCAGACTTTGACGTTTAGGAAATCACGTTTCATTGTTCCCTGATTGTACCATGGACAGCAGGTTATGACAAACCGTAACCAGCTTTTAATTGATAGCTCATCTAATCTTTAACACACACCCTGTTTATCTAGATTTAGCTGCCCGCGTGTCTTTGATTCATAAGTAAATACATTTTAAAAAACAATATGATTCATTTTTAATCTTTCAAACAATGAGTTACTTTGTGATGGCTCATTCTGCCACCAACTTCACACCTTTACTGGTTGTGCAATAATATGTATGATCTTTACATGTGCCTATATGCAGCAAAAACTGACATGACATTGGTTAAAAGGCTCAAGCCAGCTTTTGGATATCCTGTCAGCTTATTGACTGTCTGTGTTGGATGCTAAACTGTATGTTTTTATTTCACTTACTACAAAAACAAATAATTTTAGAAGATTTTATATTATCTTTGAAGACAACAGCATTCCCACTAATACTGCCTGATACGGCCATAGAACAAAAAAAAAGGAAGCATTCTCAGTTCTAAGATTTTAGGCATCAGGACATAATGTAAAATATCATCTGGTCCTTAGTAGGTCTTAAAATAAGGTAAATGCATGTACAGTTACAAAAAGATTGAACAAGTATGGCTTGTTTGGAAGAGTTGCCAGGACAAAGCCTCTTAAAAAGAACATGGCAGCACAGCTCAGGTTTGCAAAGTTACATCTGAACAAACCACAAGAGCAAACTCCTTTGGACATATCAGATCAAAGTAGAGATGTTTGACCATAATATGCACTGTAAACTTAGTTGAAAACTGAACCTAGCATATCAACACAAACACCTCACACCAACTGTGAAGCATGGTGGTGGAGGTATGATGATTTGAGTTTCTTTTTGCAACCACCGGACCTGGAAACTTTGCAGTCATTGAGTGAAAGGTGAAGCCATGTGACTGTCAGCTAAAGCTTGGCTGAAACTGAGTTGTGTAAGAGGACATTGACAGCAAAGCATCAAATCGACAACAGAATGACTGAAAAAGAAAATAATCGAGGTGTTGCAATGGCCCAGTCAAAGTGCAGACCTCATCCTGATGAAATGCTGTGGCGGGAGAGCTGTGCATAAACAAACGCCAGCAAACCTCAATGAAATAAAACAACACTGTAAAAAAAAATTCCTCCACAATGTAAGAGACTGTCAGTCATACAGAAAATGATTACTTCAACTTATTCCTGCTAAAGGTGGTTTTAGAAGCTACTGAATCATGCGGTATACTTGGTTTTCCCACACATTTAATATGTCATGTGTACTTCATATGAGGTTGTATTGAATAATTTTAAGACCTGCTGACACCAGATGGGTTTTTCTTTATTATGTCCTGATTAAGGTTATTATAGCTAACTAAAAATTAAAATTAAACACTTTTCTAAAAAATAAAATTAAAGAAATAATAATAAAAAATATTCAGGCAATATCCTTAGTTTTAGTATTTGTTAGTTTGATTAAAACTTGCCTGATGAGGCATTGATGGATGTGTTTATTAAGACTCTGGATGTCGTCAAGACTGAGTCATCTGCTTTGAAAATGTTTTGTTTTTATTGTAATACTTGGTTTTCCTAAATCTGACATATGCCCTGCCTATATTAATAATTAAAAGACTAAAACTAACACCAAAGCTAATAAAAACTAAACTGAAACAGGAAAATCCTCTGGAAACTAACGGCAACTAAACTGAATTAAAAACAAAAAAGTGAAAATGAAATTAATAAGAAAATGCTAAACTACAATAACCTTTATTTCACATGACTGTATGCTGGTTTCAAAAATATTTTATTTGTAAACTAGTGAACAAAAAGACAGTTTATTTGACATTTTATTCCTAAATTCATATATGTAAAATCACATAATGCGTTTCTTTTTCCTTTTTTTTTTTTAGCAAAATAAAACATTTTACAATAGCAAATTCAAAAAGGTTTAAAAAACAAAACAAAACAAGTTTTACAGTGAAACAAGCAAATCCAATTTCCGAGCAACAAGACTTTTTTTTGTGCGCAACTAATTTTATTCGGACCAAAACACAACTGTTATTTAATCTCCTTTTATACTGAGGTCATATCATGTCTTTTCAGTTCTAGATATGCTGTTGTTTTATAAAGATTTTGAGCTGTACAGATTAAGTTTCACTAAAAATATACTAAAGTACAAAATCACAAGATTTCACATGAGTAATCACATTCGTTGCTTTGGATATTTAAAGTTTGTATCCTTAGTAGACCTAAAAATTGAAGAAAATATCCCCCTAGTAGAAGTAACACTGGAATTGTCTTATTTCTCTATTTCGTGTCATCATGTCTCCTCTCCTTAGTCCACATCCACTCAGCTCCAACCAACTCTGAACGCTCTTAGAAGGAAAAAACAAAACAAAACAAAAAAACAATTCAGTGAAATAAAAATAACAACAAGAAATCCTGCTGATTCCTCCATGTTTATTTCTTCTTTTTCTTCTTCTTAGGAGGTCCTTGATCCGAATCGCTGCTACTTCCTGAGTCTGAGCTGTCTGAGGACGAAGATGAGGAGGACGAAGAAGAGGATGAGGAGGAGGAACTGTCATTGTCGCTGTCACTGCTGCTGTCGCTGTCATCTGAGGAGGAGCTGGAGGAATCGCTGCTGTCTGATGATGAGTCACTGGAGGAGCCGCCTGAGCCGCTGCTGCTGTCGCTCGAGTCTTTAGCCCTGAGAGCAAGTGGAGGAAAATCTGAATATACAATGCTGAACAGCAGAGGTTTGGTTATTAAGGTCTCAGGCTGTACCTGTTACAGTCCCTGAGGTGCATCTCACTTGCTGTAATACTCTGTTTACAAACACTGGAACTCAGAGGACACAACGTCAGCTACAAGTGCTGATTTGCATATCTGGAACATTACCTGCACACCAGTTTGTTTTCTCACACATGAATTCTAGGAAAATGTGGGTCGGGACATTGTCCGGAGTTCCCCTTTCACACGTGTAGCACACGGCATGAGATAATACATGTTAGCTGCGTTTTCACGATGGGAAAATAAAAATCCTGTTTTCGCAAACTGGTGCAGCTTGGTGTCACGCAGACTTCGTGGATGCACACGTGACAATGATTTTACGGTTTTCCTTTTGGATGCTGAACAGACCAGAACAGTCACACTGCAAGGAAAGCCGCACGATGAGCTCTCTGATAATCAGGCCATTATCTGCCTCTTTTACAAGCAGGGAGTGACAGTGTTATAATTCTCAACAGCTGCTGAGACGCTTTCATATACCCCTGTTATACAGTCACCAACCCCAGATGTCTGGTATCACTTAACCGATTGGATTTGATGGCATCCTCACCCCTGACCCTCAAACAAACAACCAGAACTAAGAAAGCCACTACACTTGGAACAGCAGAACTTTGAGAGATTTTTCAAGTCGACTCTGGCTTAAAATGCATTCAAGTGACAGATATTTTATTTTATTTTTTAAACCACACACATTCCGATAATGCTTTTACAGCCACTGAATAATTGCCATGTCAGTGACTTCCACACTGACGTGTGGTGGCACCCGTTACCAGCAGGGGGCAAGCTGTTGAGTCAATCTTCAGTTAAATAGACCCCAAACGGGTGCTTTTCCTGCTTTCAAAAGAAGAAGAAAGGTTCAGTTATGTGGGAACGATAAAGAGTGCTCAGCTAAAAGGTGTGCTGTGGCTGTTTCATGTCTGTCACAGTAAGAAAAGCAAAGGTGTCAAGGAGGAAAAGACAAAAAAACCCAACAGGTTTGGTGTAGCTGCTTCAGTTTCACAGTCCTGTTTTTGCACATACTGGGAGAACAAGACAGAGACATTGTGACTTGTTATTAGTAACAACTGTGCTTTTGCTGTGATCACAAGAAAGCTCAGGCTGCAACAATGGTGTGTTTCTAACACATCACTGTGATGCGACCAGAATTTACCCTTAAAAAAAATACACAAAATAAAAGTTAATACATTTTAAATGGATAATCAAAGTGTTTAAGATTACCACAGCTGACATTTAAAAACAGTCAGGCTGATGGATTAAACACTATGGCTATGAGACAATACGCTGCAATCTTTAAGAGATTTGAAAAGGTTGCAAATGTAGTGATCTGCAGTCATCAAGAGCCTCCACTAGAAGGAGCTGTTTCACCAACTTAAGACAGACTGGTTTTAATTAGAGCTTCAAAACAGCTTCACAACAGAGAAGCAGCTTGGACACACAACCTCAGGGATCCCAGCACTTTCCTGGAATCCCTCGCTGAGCAAATTTTAAACATGAAGTTACACAACTACGGCTCCCATGCGACCTCATCAACTTTCAGGTGACCAAGTATTAGCACCAAAAACAAAATAAGTCATTTCCCCGGAAATCCTATCGCTGGGTTTATAGGATTTTTTCCGGAAATTATTCAGTCTAAAAATTGGAATTGCAAAACCGTAATCTAACCATTCTTGTCCACTAAAAATATTCTATAAAAATGCTACCCACTATCATTTTGTATAACGAGTTAATTTTTTTAGGAACGCAATCCATGAAGTGTGTAACTCCAGAGGCCTGTATTGGAAAGCAGGACTTATTCTTATAACTTAAGTCCAACCTCAACTCCAATGTACATGAAGTCGAGCCTGCAAGGCCCATCGGCGTATTCATCAAGCTCGCAAAGATGCACTGAAATCACCAACCAGTCACGTTCCATTTGGCCACAGGCAGCGAAACATGATGAGGGACGATAGCTTCAAGAGAGTGATGTCTCAGCTGTCGAGTACTTTGCTACAAAATTTATTCACAGCCATCATGGAGGTAATAAATGAAGGGGAAAACTTTAAAGTTTGCTTCTAAACGATGCACCTATGACAGATGAACAAACACTTTATTCTCTGCTTATTAACAGGAATACTGCACAATGTAAAGGTGAAAGCAGTGCCCTGCTTATTTTGTTTTGTGGTAAGTTTTGATGCTTATTTATCTTCTAAGAGATGCACTGAAAGCTTTCCAAAATTTGTGTATATTAGCAGGAGTCACACTACATAGATGTAAAAGCAGTGTTCTGTCCATGTGACAGTGCGATAAAAGCCATTTTCCTCATTAAAATAACAGTTGTGATAAATTGTGATCTCAATACTGATAAAAATAAATAAATAAAAAAATAATAATAATCGTGCAGCCCTACTTTATAGCAGGCCCGGTAACTACGTCATATCAGCTGTGACAGTAGGTACACCTTACTTACTTCTTTTTCACTTTCTTCTCACTGGAGCCTTCTGTGCCTGGTCTGTAGAGACAGATATTTAAAAAAAAAAAGGATTTTTAGTGACCATCATTCGTGATTTAAAAAAACCCCAAAAACCTCTGATGCACAAATTTCTTTATTAATACAGAGGTATTGTTGTACATATAATTGCTTAATCTGATCAAGACACCTTACCCAGCTATGCTGAGGGGTTTGTTTTCATTTTCCTTGAGTTTCTTTTTCAGCTCAGTCGTTCTTGATGGTCTGTGCACATATTTCCTCTTCCCGGTGCATTCGTAGGTCCAGTGTCCCATCTCCAAACACTTCTGGCAGCGCACATGTTGTTTGTTTGCCTCCCTGCATGTAACAACACAGGCTAATATGAATGCAAATAAACATGGCTGCAGGTACATCTCTTTGCTGTCACATACAGTTGTGGTAAGAAGTTTACATCCACTCATCGTGGGCGTCAACATCATGGTAATTTTGGACTTTCAATGACTTTCTTGAATTGCTGTTTTTTTGGATTTTCTCTCTCCCCCACGCAGTGTCAAATGTATGCATACATGCTTAAATATATACACTCACTTAAATATTTTAATAAGTGGCATTGAAGGTTTCACAGTGTCTTTTAACATGAAAGGCCAAGGCCTATTAACTTGTCATTAGTGATCATGATTGACTGCAAGTGGTAGTTTCTCTTTGCCAGCATAACAAGGATTTGGCTTACAGCACTCACTGGATTGAACAACACTACCCTGGGAAAGCCCAAGGAACTTCGTGAAGCTTACTAAGCTTGTTGATGGCTACCAAAAGCATCTGGTTGAGGTGCAACTTGCTAAAGGACATTTAACCAAATATTAGTGGAGGTGTATTTAGTATTTAAGCCTGTATGTATACTTTTGACACCATGTGGATCAGAGAAAATCCAAAATAAATTTAAACCTGTTCTTGCTTTCTTTTAAAGCAAGAACATACATAAAAATGTATGATGTACAGTAATCCCACCCTGGAGAAAGAACAGATCAAAGAAATCATTAAAAGCCCAAAATTACCATGACATTCATGCCCATGATGGGTGTCTGTAAACTTTGGACCACAGCTGTAAATGTTAATGAACTTTTACAAAGTACAGCTTTGTAGTTGCTGAAGAAGTTGGAAGTTTTAACTTCATCAGTGCTTTAATGTGCTTGTTCCACTCTACAGTAGGGATGCACCGATACCGATACCTGGTATCGGCCTCGATACCACATTTTCTAAAGTACTCGTCAAAAGTCCCCCGATACCGGGGACCGATACCACAGTCAGAGAACTGTCTATGTTTGAGCGGCATGTAAGGGATCAATCACAGGCGCCAAGTGCCTGCCCCCAGGCCCCGGCTGCAGCTCAGAGCGGGGAGAAGGCGAGGCGAGACATGTCAGCTGTGTGGAACTATTTCAAAGTGAATGAAGACGACAAAATAAAGGCGGACTGCAAATTGTGCTCAGCGAAATTGTCCAGAGGAGGCTCAAAAGGTAGCGCATTTAACACAAGTAATTTAATCAAGCACCTCAAATCCCAACACGACAACGAGTACAAAGAGTTTACCCACGCTTCTAAACCAACACAACCCACGCTGCAGCAAACTCTTGCAAGACGAGAGAAAATGTCCAGAGACAATCCTTCTATGTTGGTGGATGTTGTTAGTTTATTCAAATATTGTGCACAAATAGCAAAGATGTTTATTAATGCCCCTTGTGTTGTCCAAAGCGGCAGAGTTTACAACAAACTGAAAAAAAATACTTGAGTTGCACTGTCACTGTTTAAATTTTTTTTTATAATTATTTATTCTGTAATATGTTGCATACAACATGCTTTTCATTTTAAATAAATGTTTTTATTTCCAAACCAGTCCCTTGTGTTTTTTGTTAAATTATATGACTAAAGCTGTTACCTGTAAATTTAAATCATGTTTTTATTAAGTACTCGGTATCGGTATCGGTATCGGCGAGTACTGAAATGCAAGTACTCGTATTCGTACTCGTACT
>VVHJ01012541.1:4704-20000 GCA_015107715.1 Tylochromis polylepis
AAAAAGAGAAAGAAAAGGAGGGGGGGGGGGGGGGGTTAATGCTTTAGATTCATAACAATAAATTTGTCATGATGATGCTTGTATCAGGAGCAAAACATCTGATGACTCTTCATTCATTTTGTTGCATTAATGTGTTACTATCAGATAGTCTACCCGACTTCATCAGCAGGCTCCCATGAATTGGAGAAGGAGTGAGACTGCAGCTCGTTTGGTTTTTTTGTTTGATTTGTTTTTTGGGGGAGAATATTGCCACGCTGTCACGTGAAATTAACATACCTTTTTTTGTTTTTCTTTCCAGGGTAAGCTTGGTTTTAATGACTGCTGTAATTACTAAATATTTGACAAGTTTGAAGGGGAAAGAAGTTAACTTATTTTGATATTACTATATAATTTTCCTTTGAATTCATCACCAAAACATTCACTGGGACTCACATTGTCAGTAATCACATCTTCAATTTAAAACAAGTGCAAAAGTCCATAGTTTTTTGGGGGGATTTTTTCATCATGAATCAAACAGGTGAATTCAATTGCTTACCAGAGGCCGGTGCATTGATCCAAATATCGATAGTATCACTACCAATGCTGGCACTAGTATCAGATCGATACTAGAGCGCCAGGATTGATACTTTGTTTCTGTCCTCTGCGTTCAATATGTAGCCCACTTAATTGTGCTAAAATATTGTCATTTTTTTTATTTAAAAAATTTTATATTTTTAAAAAATGCACAAAAATAATTCAAGTTTTTCGTGTTGACTGTCATGTGGCAGACAAATAACAGGCACATTTACCAAAAAAATTAATAAATAAGTAAAATGAATAAACAGATAAATTACTGTGGAAGGTAAAAAACAGTGATTTATTGGTCCTTAAAATGTGTTTAGAATTTGAAAACTGATGATGATTCATCTCATGAATCGTGCCACACTACGCTCGCCTGCATAGTATCGCTATTGGCATCGGTAATGCTGACCCTGTATGTTCACGCTTACAGCGCGCTCAGTGGGAAGCACCTGCACACCAAGAGCGCCCTCACCCTTTGACAGCCTATCCCCTTCCTCGAACCTGAAGGTGACGCTGCTGCTGTGGGCGGAGGCTCGCGGTGCCTTTATTAAAGGCTGAGCCGAGGAGAGCTCCGTGCAGCCGGCCGTGGTGTTGCGCTCAGACCGGTCCGGTAGTTAAACGTTCAACCCGGGAGAGACTCAGAGAGGAAACAGGTGAGTCCGAGCTTTTCTTTAAAGTGAAGCTTCGAAAACATTCAGGAACATTGTTTTTTCTAGCTCTACATAGTTACTGCTAATGCTCGTGAACATATGCTGAGAATGAAATAAGTGTCGAATTAATAATAGACTCGTAGGAACACCGTGCGGATTCATTACAGGTTGTAGCAGGACTGTAAGGGGATATGACAGGAGACTGAGAAAAATAGCCCAGGATTATGGATGGAAACAGAGACTGTGGTAATATAGTAACCCGTATTATACGTCTAATATTAATAAAAGCACAGAAAATATTTTTTTATTAGAAATGAACTACGACACTACAAATCATATACATTAAATAAAGCAGGTAATTATGCCTTTGAAGGTCCTTTGAATTAAAGCCGAAAAACAAAACGCAAGTATAAAGTAGCAGAAAGCAGAGTGACAGACTGTGCACAGAAACTGTTTCAGAATGTAACATAGTGTATTATTTGGTTGTGTTTCAATATCAAACGCTACTTATGATTTTAATTTCAGAACAAAGAGGTGCTTTGAAGTATTAGCACCAGATAAATCATAACCAAAACAACCAGTATAAAGCACAGCACAGGAGTCCTGAGAGAGGTTCCTGCCATAAAATCCCTCAGAGAGTGCCCAAGGGTATTTTAAAGAATATGAAGTGAATCAGATCTAAAATTGGATAACTATGTTTTCCTAAGAAGGGGGCAAATATACTCAAGTCCGAGAAAGCTGGAAATAAAACATGTTTCCTTAGCCTTTCCCTCAAGAAGTTGGTTAGCCATGTGCTAATTATTCCAATTCAATATTGACTCTTATACAAGAGTAAACTTGGCACCTGGAAATGCAGTAGAGATGTACATTATGTACATGAGATTTTGTTTTCACAAAGACCTTCCGACAGTCAACCTTTGTCGTCCTCCACAGATCAGAGCTTTCTTCAGACCCCGCCTGCTTGCTAAAATTCTTTCAAATTACACCCCTCAAGTTAGGTTCAAGTGATTTCTGATGTTTCTGGGTTTGTTTGTTTTTTTGTTTTTTTTATGTCTAAGACAGGGATGTCAAACTCATTTTATACAGTAAGCCACATACAGCACACTGTGATCTTAAGTGGGCCAGACCAGTGAAACTCCCATTTCCAGTGTAAAGAAGTTTAACTGCACATTTAATCCCTGTTAATATAAGAAAAAGAATTGTAATGTCATCAGTATGTCTCGGTTTTTCTACACGATGAAGAAATGCTGCTTTTTTAAATGAATGAAATCTGTCAGCATGACTCGTTGGGTTTAAATTGTAAGAAATAAATGTGTAAAATTACAGAAAAAGTTCTGGTAGCTCATTGCTCAGACTGTCCTGTCAGTATGAAACAGAAAGTTTCTGTAAATTCGCAAAAAATGCCCTATTTTTTTACTGTGTAATTTCTATAGAAGATCACATTTGTCGATTGGTTAGTTACTTTGGAGTAGTATGAGCAGTTCCTGGGGAGGTCTTTATCAGGGGAAGCAGGGCAAGTTGTAAAATTTATCAGAATACAGACCAACAGACCAAAATTTATGCCCTTGTTCACATGTTCCAAAGATGTACAGTGCGCTGCATTGGAGTCTGTGTCGGGCTGATACTGGCCCGACTCAGTTATGACTCTGCATTATTGTACTTACATTGTAATCAATCTAGTCCTTGTCAGCCACTTACAATAGCTTTATAGACTTGTGATTTTATATTGCTTGCCATTTCTGCTGCACTCTTGGCCTGGACCTGGACAAATGAAGGATATATAACAGTCACTTTACCAAAAACTGATTCCAGCTTCTGACAAAAGTTTTATTTCTGGCTCAAAATGACTCGATGCCATTTATGAGCGATCTATTTGACAGATTATAGACCAACAACTCATTTACAACAGTTGAAATACCAGCAATTATTTTTATGGCAAATCTTTATGCAAGATGATCATTTTTTTCGAACAATGTCTCTATTAGCTTAGCTTAAAGTGAGAGGCTAAAATTAATAGGTGACCAACTTGGGATGAAGACTGAAGGATAGATCAGTCAGCTCTGAAAGGTTCAACCACTGACTGCACCACTTCTCTTACACTGAACAGACTGCGAGCCTTAGGAAACAGAATTTCTTAAATGATTTCCTGAGCATTTTAAGAGCAAACATAGACTGTACTTTATATGCTAAAGGCTTAGATTTCTCTAAATCGTTGAATTCAAATAACTGAAATGCATGAGCACACACTGAACATGGCAGCCAGGTTTACAGTTAACTCCACTGCATTTCAGTCAGCTTTTTACGAACAAGAATTAAAGCTTGGGTTTTGGGACAAAAGAACCATTATATCACCTCATTATGCAACCTTTTACAGCTTATCTACACTACAAAGAAGTGTTCTAGTCTATTTGACAACCCACCGTGTTTCCTATGCAAATATTGCCTCCTTGCTTTATCTGCCATTTTCAGCTGTTAACATGTTTTTGCATTGCTTTGGTCATGCAACTTGTTCTGTATGCTTTGTTCATCTTGTTGCAGGAATCTTCCATAAAACCAAGGAACAACGCAATGCCATCCTGTGTGCTGCCAAACCAGAGCTAACTTCCAAGGATCAAAAAGTCAAGCGTGCTTCAAGTACTTCCTTAGAAACAGATGCAAATGTTTCAGATGTCTCTTTCATAAACATCTTACACTGTCTGTTTATATAAGAGGGTATAGATGACTGCAGACAGAAGCGTTTGAAGGTGTGTCACAAATTCGCCATTGGGCACATTTAGTTTATTTCTGTCATACAGCTATAAAAGCTCTTAAACATGGCCATAGAAGTGGCGGACATGATTGTTGTAGCGGTCTACTTCATCCTAGTGTTAGCGATCGGCTTCCTTGCGATGTGGAAAACCAATAGGAGCACAGTGACCGGCTACTTCCTCGCTGGGCGCTCCATGAACTGGGCGGCTGTGGGAGCTTCTCTATTTGTCAGCAACATAGGAAGTGAGCACTTCATTGGATTAGCTGGATCAGGCGCTGCTAGTGGTCTCAGCGTGGCTGCATGGGAACTCAATGCTATATTACTGCTCCAGTTTTTAGGCTGGATCTTTATTCCAGTCTATATCCAGTGTGGCGTCTACACCATGCCAGAGTACCTGTCCAAGAGATACGGGGGGCAGCGACTGAAAGTCTACTTTGCTGCTTTATCGCTTGTCCTTTACATCTTCACCAAGCTCTCTGTGGATCTCTATTCTGGAGCCTTGTTCATCAAGGAATCCTTAGGTTGGAACCTCTATCTGTCCATTGTCCTCCTCATCGCCATGACGGCTCTGCTGACCATCTCCGGAGGTCTGGTGGCTGTTATCTACACGGACACAGTCCAAGCGTTCCTCATGATTGCCGGGGCACTCTGTCTGACAGGCATCAGCCTCTTCAAAGTGGGAGGGTTCGAAGGTCCTTGTTTCTCTTTTGTGCATTCATGAATTTATACTGATTGTTTAACTAAACGATACTAAACCATGTTTTGGCATGTCATTTTAAGGTGTGAGGCTCGGTTACATGGAGGCCACTCCAAACATCAGTGCCATCTTGCTGTCTTCACCCAATCTAACGTATTCTCAGTCCTGCTTTAACCATGTCACTCCGAAGCCAGATAGTCTGAAAATCCTCCGAGAGGCCCAGGATCCAGACATGCCATGGCTTGGTTTCTTACTTGGCCAGACTCCTGCCTCTATTTGGTACTGATATTTCTTTTAAGACTAACTTCCTTACCAATACAGTTTTGTATAGCCTTTCGTGTTTTAATACTTATAATCCCTAAAAGATTTAGTCTGAGCCAGGTGTCTTTCTTTTTATGCCACCTGTCAGATTTGACTGCTTTAAGTAAAAGTAGACTGAGTTTGTTACCATGAAATGCTGCCCTGAGGAGCATGTATTCTTGCTCCTTGGCTTTGCATGCTTCATTAAATTTTTTGTAAAGCTACCCTCAGGGCAAGTATGCTAATCAACCATGCAACATGTGTGCAAGGTCCTGGTTGCTCGCTGGCATCACTGCAGTTGGTACATAGCATGAATCCCCTCAAAGCTGGTTCACAGGTATATGAAATTATTCTGATTTATTGATGATGCCCAATATGATTTATTTTCCTCAAGAAAAATTTAATTATCCAGTTAGAAATTCTTAAAGTAGAGGCAACACATATAAATAGAGTGGTGCTCCTTCACAGGTCTCAAGGTCTGTGGTTTGGTTCAAGCCAAGGAGCAAGAATCCAAGCTGCTCAGGTTGGCATTTCATGGCAGTAAGGTCCGTGTACTTTTACTTTCAAGCAGTCAAATCTGACCACTTGAGAAATCTTTCTGTGTGGGTACTCCAGTTTCCTCCCACAGTCCAAAGACATGCACTTAGTGGGGTTAGGTTAATTGGTGATTCTTAACTGGCCATAGGAGTGAATGTGAGTATGAATGGTTGTCTGTCTTTCTGAGTTAGCCTTGTGACAGACTGGTGACCTGTCCAGGGCGTAACCTGCCTCATGCACTATGGCAACTGGGATAGGTTGTAAACCATCGCAACCCTAAATTGGATGAGTGGAATAAAATGGATGGATGGAAAATCTTAATAACATTTAGGTCTCATTCTTTTTCTCTAGCATCGCTGAAAGTCCAATAAAGGCTTTAAATATCCTGTTGGACGATGATTAACCTATAAAGTCGTTTCAGTGTCAACATAGATTTTTTTTTTCAGTGAAAATGTTTCACTATTTGTCAAACTGTGAACTCTGAGGTAAAGGACTGACTGAGAGACCCTCCATGGAGCCACAGAACAAGCGTGGTTTCAGAAATGCCCCTAGCAAAGTTCTCACAAAGCTAGCTTTTGGGGTCATTACAAATGGCACAGGTAGTGGGGAGTATACTAAATAGAGGTTAATCCCAAGTAGCAGACTAATTTCTGTGTTTATGTGCTCCAGGTACTGGTGTGCAGATCAGGTGATTGTTCAGCGGGTTCTGGCAGCAAAGAATATTGCTCATGCCAAAGGGTCAACCATCATGGCCGGCTTCCTCAAAATCCTGCCTATGTTTATCATTGTCATCCCAGGTAGGGACATTAACCACCCTATGAATATCTTACACAGCTAAAATTCTGACTCTATACTCACTAACTGTCTTACTGATATATCCTATATGATCATGATTCCAGGAATGATTTCCAGGATCTTATTCGCTGATGACTTGGCATGTATCAGTCCAAAGCACTGTATGGAAGTGTGTGGCTCTGCAGCTGGCTGCAGCAATGTGGCTTACCCGAGGCTCGTCATGTCAGTGATGCCCGTCGGTCTCCGCGGGTTGATGATGGCGGTTATGATTGCAGCTCTAATGAGCGATTTGGACTCTATCTTTAATTCTGCAAGCACCATCTTCACCCTAGATATTTACAAGATGCTACGAAAGCGGGCGTCGTCCAGAGAGCTGATGATAGTAGGCAGGCTGTTTGTCATTTTCATGGTGATCATCAGCATCGCCTGGGTGCCTGTGATCATTGAAATGCAGGGAGGCCAGATGTTCTACTACATCCAAGAAGTATCAGATTATCTAACTCCACCCATAGCGGCTCTCTTCCTGCTTGGTATCCTGTGGCATCGTTGTAATGAGACAGGTGCCTTTTGGGGAGCGATGGCAGGGTTTTCCCTTGGAGCACTCCGTTTGGCTTTGGCATTTGTTTATCGAGAGCCACACTGCAATGAGCCTGATGAACGCCCATCCTTCATCAAAGATATCCATTACATGTATGTGGCAGCCATCTTGTTTTGGATATCATCTCTGGTGGCTGTTGTTGTGAGTCTCTGCACTCCTCCACCCGAAGAGGGACAAATCAAAACCACTACTCTCTGGGGATTAAACAAGAAAAAGAAGCTAAAAAATCAAGAAAAAATAAAAGGTGAAGAAGACGTCAATGTTTTGAAACCCTTAAATCACGCAGCCTTAAATGGAAATGGTGTTCTTGGTGAAGAAAAGTGTCACAAGCACCCAAATATTGAAAATGGTCATTCAGGAAGTGGTAATAATGTTACAGCAATTGACATAGAAACAATCCCTTCAGTACAGAATGGTGACTGTGCTCTGAATCCAGGCTCCAAAATAATAGAAAATGAAGAAACAAGAGGAGTGGAGGAGGAAGAGGAAGACGAGAGCTGTGTTGCAGGAGAAGCAAAAGTGGAGCGTGGATGTTGTATGAAGGTTTTGGATTGGTTTTGTGGATTCAAGGAGGAATCGTCCAAAGCTGAGGTCATTACAGTTCAAGAACAGGAGAAGATGGTGGAGGAGCTTCTCTATGAACCTCCAATAACCAAAATCATCTTAAACATTGCACTGGTGGTGGTTTGCTCTGTTGGGGTCTTTATCTTCATCTATTTCTCCTTATAAGTTCAGTTACTTCCAAACAGAAGACCAAATCTGTAAGTAGATGAATGTCCAAGAAAAACAGAACAGGCATGTTTGATACAGTTAATTACCCATTACAACAAATTAACACAAGCCATATTTTAAGTATACAAAAGGCATGGGGCTACCATATTTTATTTTGTTATTCAATATTCAAAATATGGTAGTGTTTGAGATGTACCAACCTATATTTTGATTGCACAAAAAGTTGGCAGTACACTTAGGTGCCTATATATTTTGTAACAACACAAAGTGAAAGCCTTTAAAAAGCATTTACCACACATTTCCTTTCATATATTTTTGTTGTGCTGGGTATATACATACATACGCATATACTCTAGGTACTGTACCTAGAGTATGTAGGTACAATAAAGCCCAAGCTGGTGCTTTACATGGTTTTAGTTTTTTGTAGAGAAACAAGCGCTGATGTTTTGCCTTTAGCCTACATAATAAAAATCATGTGACGTGATAGGCTATTGGAAAATACAAATACAAAAGAAGAAAAATATGATTTCAGAAAGTAGAGTTTGACCACACTGAAAGGAGCCAGTTGAGGTGGTTCGGGTATCTGACAAGGATGGCTCCTGGGTGAGGTGTTCCGGGCATGTCCCACCGGGAGGAGGCCCTGTGGCAGACCCAGGACACGCTGGAGAGATTATATCTCTCGGCTGGCCTGGGAACGCCTCAGTGTTCCCCCGGACAAGCTGGAGGAGGTGGCTGGGGCGAGGGAGGTCTGGGTTTCTCTGCTTAGGCTGCTGCCCCCGCGACCTGGCCGTGGATAAGTGGAAGAAGAGGGATGGATGGAGTTTGACCAAAAATAAATACATAATCTAAATCGGTTACATTTCACTGGATTTAGAATATCTTTTTAAACACAGTTCATAGTGAATTTATGTTTTCTGATAATATGCTTAAATCTATGTATAAATAATTTTAATTCATTTGGATTTTGTATTCTGAACTAACATGAATGAATGTGTATATATATAATGACAGAAGATCACTCAAAGCGCACTGTTATGTAAGTCCAAATTTTATTTGAATACACCTTACATTTTTACAATGCCTGTCTGTCCAATAAGTGTATGATTTACGCAGGTTATTAGTAAACTTGCTTTAGTTGTAAATCATGTTTTACAAAAATGTGAAGCTGTCAATGAGCTGCTAGCATAATTTTATAAATTAGGTTTAATTGTTCAATGCTCATTTGCATATAGGTACAGAAGGTGTTCTTTGTGTAGTGCCACATTTATAACACTGGTACATTTGATGATGTATGTTGAATACATAAATTGACTGCCAGATTTGTTTTTGTGTATGCTACAGCTACAATTGCATAATCTTGAATTAATCCCAATGGGGATGTGTTCATGATATAAAAATTCATAATGAATGTGAATGGCTGAAATTTACTGTGACTGCATCTTTTCATTTAAATGGAAATGTGTAAGTAATTCTGTTGTCTTTAGCCCTTTTTTCTTCCAAGACACATGATCATGACACCTGGATAAGTACTTGATAAATATTTGAGTTGGGAAAAGCATTTGATGTGATGGTCATGTTTTATTTTATCTGTACACACTGCAGAACGCAAAGGGTGTCTTGCACTTACTTTAATCACAAATTAATTAAAATTAATTAATTGTGAATTAAATTGTGTCAAGTGGTAAGAAGTTATGCTGACCCTGATTATCGATTTGTGGATAGGATACCTACTTATATTACCATATTTCCATTATATTCCATTATATTATTTAGCACTGAGCACTTAAACTGGCTGATGCTTAAAACATATTCTGTGCAACAGCAAGAGATTAAGTTGAACCACATTAATTTTTTTTTTTAAAGAAACCGATTGAAAGTTGCCCAGATTTAAAGTTTACCATGTAGAAAGTGCTTCAAAAAATATTGTACAATTAAAAACCAAAAAAATGAACTACTAAAAACAAGTCTCTTTTATATAATTATTCTTTTATAAATTGATCTTTGTAACTGTCATAATGTAACTGTCCTTTTAAGTGCACCGAGGGTTTGAGCCTATTAAAATGTGTATATGTATCAAGACTATCACATGTTAATGGTGCATGGTGGTTGGAAACTGGTGTACACTACAGACTTTACAAGCTCTCTTTGACCTGATTTGCTTTATTAAGAATGGGGGGGAAATGTAGGTTATGTCTGTTTGTCTGTTTATAACTACAGAATATATTTTTTAAGAGAGACATCCAGCAGGATTAATTTCCAGCAATGTTACCACTCATGTTATTCCTGCAACCAACTCAACCAGTACATAAGAACTGCCAAGCCAGTCGTCTTTCTACCACTTTTGTTCACACTGTGATACTCCAACAACTGTTGGCTACACTTCAATGAACTGAAGGCTTAAATTTTCACATGGATAGTGAAATATTTACAAGATAAACTGGCACAAATATGTTCCTGGGGTGTGGTAAATTTTGCTGTTTTTCCTCGGATTTTTTCTTTTTTTCTATTTTTTCTTTTACTCAAACACTTTAACTATATTGCCGTGACAATTTATGCACATACTTATTTCTTGAGAACAGAGAAATCTTTCTACTTTGCAGGATCACTGAGTTAAAACATGCCTTCATTCTGCTGACTTCTGCATAACTAATGACTCCTGTGAGCCTCACCTATACTTTACTGTGAATTACGAATGTTAGCATACTGAATTAATATGACGAAATACTAAATAAACCTTCTTTACTGTCATAATATAGTAGAGTTGAGGTTTACAAGGCACACTGCAAATGTACTTATTACCAGCTGTTGTGACGGTTATTGCAATAGTAATTCATTAGAAACATGGACATGAAGTTTTTAAATGTTTGAGCTACTATAAAACCAGCATACAATGAGCTCTCTAAAGAAAACAATGTCAAACGAAGAGCAACCAGGTCATGGTGTGTGAAGCAAACTCTGCATACGCTAAAGCCACGACAACAAGCATGCCACCACTCAGTGAAGTAAATTAACAATGGCCTCTAGCATAGTGGAAAGTTACAGACTGGAAGTGGAAAGTTACTGGGGGTAGTTGTCACACAAGCCAACGCACACAAGTTTAGGTTTTTTTTCCTCCCTCACTCAGTATCTTCAGCTGTAGTACACCTCAGTTGTGGCTAGTGTTTACTGAGATAATGTAACTATAAATAGATGACTGATGATCACACACACAAAAAGGCATTGCTGTATTTTGAAGTTTCAGAATATTGCTGGAAGAGTCTGTGAAAGTTTGAAAATACACATTGCATAATTATTTAACTACAGTAATAAGTAAAAGTCTTGAGCCAGACTTTATTTCTTTGTAGTTTGGTTCCAAGGGGCCAGACTTTCTTGATCTTGAGCAATACCTTTCCATGAAAGGACATGAAAAATGCTATCAGTCATGGATTGGCCTCCCCAGAGCCCGGACCTCAACATTATTGAAGCAGTGTGGCATCACGTTGACAGAGAACAGAACAAAAGGCAGAAACATCCAAAGAAGAGCTTTGAATGTACTTCAAGAAGCCTGGAGAACTATTCCTGAAGACTACTTAAAGAAAGCTGCCTAAGAGAGTTCAGGCTGTGTTAAAGAATAAAGGTGGTCATACCAAATATTGACTTTGAAACTTGTTAGAATGAACAAACTGTGTTTTTGCCTTATATGTTTGTTTGTTATGTTGTATTTCAGGTATTACAAGAGACTAACCAAATGTATTTCCAATGAGGGCCCATCCATTCAGACATTTCTAACTTCCAGTACAGCATATCAAGAAATAATTGATCAACACCAAGCTGCAGGCATTTGCAGTGTTGAGGCTGCTCTTTAACAGCACCTCATAGTCACTGCATACACATCCTGTGTACATGTGAGGTGGCCTTAAACTGGCATTCCAATGAAAACCATCTGAAAACCACAGACAAAACAAAATGTGTGTGCAGAGTTTTTTTTCTTCTTTTTGTGGTTTAAAACCTACAACATACTGGGAATCCACGTAGAGTCTTATTTTGGTTAACCACCACCCTGAGACCAAGTGTGGTGAGCAGTTAGTTGACACAAAAGACCAGAAAAGTTCATGTTTTGCACAGCTTGTAGCAGAAGTGGGTGAAAGAAAGATTTCCTTTGTGAATTATGAAAGTGCGTCAGCAAAACCACTGCTCCACATGTGATCTGACTAAGCTCATATGGGACCTGTACTTTCTATTAAATGCAGAGTATAACATAGTTACTAGTTTTAATACAGCCTGTTCCTCTTTGCTAATTTTGTCTTTGCAAAAGCATGCTTATGTCTCTGACTGAAAGAGACATGACTCTAACTAAATCTTTGTTTATTTGCATTTTTGGGGGGGAGTTTGGGATGTTATGTGTTTTTCTCTAATAAAAACATGCTATGCCTTAATAAAAGCTCTCAATATAACGATAGGACCTAGTTCTAATTCTTCTAGTTTCTATTGTAAACTATATTAACCTAGCAAATAATTTTAATAAGGTGAAATGATATTAACGTCTCTAAAATTGGGAACAAATAGCAAACTTCCTGCTTAGATATATTTTCTTTTTAAGTAAAGACCAATTAAAAGAATAAATCTCTAGAAATAAAAATGAGCCCAGTTGAAATGACAAAGTTATTGACATGTTATTGTCGTAGCATTATCTGTGTTTTTCATCTGTAAAACAATATGGTGTGAACCATCTTATCTGTGATTGCATACATCCTTCAGAATCATGCCGAAAGTTAACTGGTTGCAATGTGCTGTGGACATGGGTGTGTGGAAGCACTTCATCAACTTTTAAATGTAAGATAAGAGTGTTATATAAAGGCCGGCTGTATTTCTGCAAGACAGAAGTAAGACCGCATAAGCGGAAGACTTTTATTTATATCAGGGGTTTCAAACATAGGGCCCGGGGACCCGAATTGGCCTGGCAAAGAATCCAATCTGGCCCACTGGATGGTTTTAGAAAATGAATGAAGGAGGGCGTAAATGTTGGATTTTTTTATTGTATTGTCATTAGTTTTACATTTTTCCCTTCTAAGGCCGTTACACCAAGATAATTACAATTAAAAATTAAAACCAAAATTAATTTTCTAATGTTAAGAGATCTCACAGATTCAGTGTGTAAGTCAATCTCATTACATTGACAGAAACTCAAGATGAAAGTGGGCTGTACATCCCTGATTTAGATGTAGATGCTTGTTTCCTTGTCTGATGCTTGTCTGTGAACATCAGAACTAGAGACACAACCAGAGAAAATACCTGATGCAGTTTGATTCTGTATCTGGCTTTTCCCTGCGGACTCCTGTAAGTTACGCATAGCTGTGACTCCTTTGGCCTTCTGTTTATCAGATATCTTATATCAGATGCAAATGCCAAATAATATTAATAAAACGAGAATCTTAAAATGGTGGTTTGACAGTTTACTTAAAGTGTTGTAGTTTTTGTCAGACTGCCCCCTCCCCCCATCGTGTGTGACCCTCTCTTCTCTTACTCAACTTTGTTTCGACTTGTTTTGTATTTGTGTCACATTTGGCATGAAAGGGTTTTCATTAAATCGCTTACTGTTAAATCAAACCCACATTTTAAGGTTTCCTCATTTTAAGGAAAGCCCACAACTTGATTCTGTGTAATTTTACTAAGAGTTTGGTGACAGTGCTGAGTGTTGAGTGTGAGTGCGCTGATTCTTTAAACAAGTTGTTTAAAGATTTATTTATTAGAAATTAAGAGAAGAAAATAAGACACAAAATAGAGAGCTGATACCGCTGAATGAAAACGGACAAATAAATATCACCAGACAAATACAGGTTATAGTACAATGAATTACCACATCAGTGTGCCAGAATGGGAAAGGCCACATCCAGCATCTGGCAAACAGTGTCTTCCACTGTTGCTTAAGAAAAACTGAGTAATAATTTTAAAAGAATCCTCAGAGAGAAGCTACACATCCACTGTTGTTTTGAACGAAATCCTTTTTATTGCATGTAATGCACAGACACACCAACAGAGGGCAGTAATATCCCTTCAACATACATTGTAAAATTACAATTACAACACTCCCACTTAATTTTACCATGGAGTTCACTTACTTGACTGCCATTGCTTATTTCTTTCCAAAAACAATATGCACCCATATCAGTGTTACTAGAAAAAAAAACATTTTCTCTTTTGTTTTGAACTCACACCAAAAAAATTTACTGTGTCCATCTTAGACAAAACTATTATTCTGCATTACAGTTATATGCTTGACATCTTAACATAAGCATAATATAGGCGTGTTAAGCATATGATAACCCCTTTTAAACTGAACACAGTCCAATCTTCTCTCTGAAATACTCAAACTTTTGTCTAGGCAATGGTTTGGTTAAGATGTCAGCCTTCATGTTGTCTGTACAGCAATACTGCAGCTGGATTTGTCCATTTTGCACACATTCACAAATGTAGTGGTAACGAATGTCTATGTGCTTTGTTCTTGCATGATCAACTGGATTTTTTGCGATTGCAATTGCTCCTTGATTGTCTTCCAGGATCACTGTTGCTGTGGTCTCCATTCCAAGCTCAGTTAGTAGTCGTCTTAACCAAATTCCTTCTTGTGCAGCTTGGCTCAAAGCAATATACTCAGCCTCTGCAGTTGAAAGTGCAACTGTTGCTTGTTTCTTGCTAAGCCAACTGACTGCACCTCCTGCAAGTAGAAAGATGTTTCCAGTTGTAGAACGTCGATCGTCCTGATCACCTGCCCAATCAGCATCTGAATACCCAACCAAGGTTCCTGTTTCTGTCCTTTGATATTTGAGTCCCAGGGTTAGAGTTCCTTTCAAATATCTCAGGATTCTTTTCACAGCTGTCAGGTGTGTAGTGTTTGGGTTTGCGTTGAACCTTGACACCACACTCACTGCTTGTGCAATATCTGGTCGTGTGGCCATGGCAGCATACAATAAACTTCCAACCATTGACTGATACATGCTTGGTTTACAGGTTGACTGACATCATCACTCTGTCTTAATTTGACATTTGTGTCAGCTGGAGTTGCTACTGGATTGGCACTGTCCATTCCATACTTTTGTAGTATGTTTTCAATATACTGTCTCTGATGAAGCACAACATGGTTTTTGGCCTTGTCTTGGACCACTGAGATGCCCAGAATGTAGGATAGCTCACCCATGTCCTTCATTTTGTAGTGTTTCTTCAGAGTGTCCTTTAAGTTCTTCATGCTCTCTGTTGATTCTGTAATCAAAATCAGATCATCAACATACACAGCCAATATTTCCAACTCCTGACCTGTTCTAACAAACACACACTGATCTGAAGTACTCTGTGTAAAACCAATGCTTTTCATGAACTCTGTAAAAGCTTTGCTCCAGCAACGTGGAGACTGCTTCAGTCCATATTTGTTACTTGTTTAGTTTGCACACCAGATGTTCCTGTCCAGGTTTGGTGTAACCCTCTGGCTGCTCCATGTAGATTTCCTCTTCCAGGTGTCCATTCAAGAATGCAGTCACAACATCCATTTGATGCACATTTAGATTGTTATCATTTGCTGTGCAAAACAATGTACGAATTGAACCAAATCGTACAACTGGAGAGAATGTTTCATCATAGTCTGCACCATAAATCTGTGAATAGCCTTTGGCTACAAGTCTGTACTTGTATCTTTCCACTTGTCCATCA
>VVHJ01012544.1:1957-15724 GCA_015107715.1 Tylochromis polylepis
GTAAAAAACAAAAAAATGCCTGATGTAGCAAATATGATACAAATTTAAACTCATATGTGAATTTTTTTTATTTCGTCAAAAGGTTCACTAAATGCAATTATTTCATGGTCCAGCCCTTTAAACGTTTAAAAACAAACAAACCAAAGACAACCATTCTCTCAAACTCTACAATTTTGGTGTTTTGCTGCAGCTGCCTTCTTGGTACCTCCACACACACATGCAGGAGAATTTTGTGTTTAAGATGCATTGTTCTGCATTATTCTCTGTGCATCTTTCAGCTTTTTCCTGAATTCATCTTCATCAGCTTCTTCTGAGCAAAGCACACAAGGGATGCAGATCAGATTTACTGTGTATGCATTACACAGACAGTTACATATTTGTATACCAGACGTATTGCAGACAAACATTTATAGAACTACTTGAACACAACAAGCAATCATCAGCTGCTTGTCACCAGAACTCTTCCCAGTGCTCAGAAGGTTGCTGTCCCTCTAATTAAAACCCAGTGGAGACACCATCAATCATGTCAGATCAATATGAAATGAAATCAAAGATGGCCAGTTGTCAGCCTTTTGTCACTTTAACAGTCTCCCCTATTGCTTTATCTTCCTAGTAGGGGCAACATCGCCACCAAGTGGTGTGAAATGGAAACATTTGTATGGCTAATACTAAAAAAACAACAAACTTGATATAAAGGGGACGAGTTGCAGCAGTAATACAATTTATTTGTTTCACTTTTGAATATACTAATAAATAGTTTTTGATATGAGCAATGCTGCAAACTGATTGGATTACAGAAGATGCTAAAACAGGGAAAACTATTTAACAAACCTGACAGGTGCAGTTATTGTTTTCACGATAGTCTTGAATGAACAAAACTGGACCACTTATACACTGCTGGTATGCGCAGCCTGCTTGTGCAAGCATGGATTAAAGGATTTTATGGCTGAGAGGAAAAGCAAGCAGCAGCTGTATCCTGCAAGGTTCCTGTTGCTTCTTTAGTGTTGAGTTTCTAATATCCTTTGAGCAGGTGTAAAGCTATGTATGCAAATGCTCACATGAAGACAGTTGCATTTTTAAGCTCAAACATGACAGATATGTTGGCTTCCATATGATGCAAAACACTGCGTCTGTATTTTTTATCTGCAAAGATTTGCATTCGTCTTCATAAGAGGCTGCTGTATGTTTAATTCTCAGGTTCCCACCACCCTGTGCTTCCCAGAGGTGGGTACATGCGCTCCCCCTCGTGGACACGATGCAGCAAAGTTGAGCCTCCACGAGAGAGAAAGCACCACAGTGACTCAGACACCACAGAGCCCTTAATGAAGCTGGAAAGGCCAAAGCAACCATGATCTCTGACATGAACCAACCAGCCTGCAGAGAGGAAAACAAAACCCAGAGCCAGACATACAGCCAGAGCGGTCACACAAAGCGGACCAAGATGCCTCGTTCTGCCACCGTGCTCTCACATAATCTTACATGGTGCTGGCGAGTTCAGGCTGAACTCTGGACACTGTGCTCTCTACTCTAACTAAAGATGCTGAGATGTGCAATGTGCACACTTTCTTCTCTCCCCGTCCCATTCTCTCCCACACTCACAAACACATGCAATCATTGTGTTGCTCAAGCAAAAGGTTCTTAGTGCACTCTGAGCTGCCAAATTTTAATCTTTGTTTATTGGTTGACAGACAGGGTATTAGTTCAGCAGAATAATAGCACTTTTATCTGTGCAACCTCTCGGCATGGGCTTGCACAGTGAGATTGATCCGGACATAACCACAGCGTGAGGCAAGACTTTTCACGTGAAGCTCAGATGACAGTGAGCTTCACTCTCAATTACAAAGTCATAAGATAAATCAGACATTTTTTTTCAAAATAAAACATCATATCAATTTCTTATTGAGGCTTATTCTGTAATGCCTCGAAGTAAGATAAGTGAAGCAGGGGATGTTGGTTTCTGTGGGGCTCAGCTCTATCCATCACTTTTTCTCAATCGCAATGAAGATTGTGTGCTGTTGTTTTAAATGCCTAAATAAAAATAATGCACTTCTTCACTGAACTGTATATACAGTGCCCTGCAGAATTATTGGCATTTGGTGCAGATGATTCACAAAGATAAACAGACCAAGTAGCAGCTATATGCAATAAACTTTTCCATACTCAACTTTGTTTTTGCTAAATTTGCTCACTTTACTTTATCATTATGAAAACACTCTTTAACACAACTGCTGCTACTAGCATAAAGCAATCCAAAGTTAGTAAAAAAAAAAAAAGTTACACTGAAACAAGATGGGTTACACTTAAAGCAATTTAAAAAAAGGTCAAATCTCACTACAAGCAGATTCGTGTGGATGTCAAAAGCAAAACAAAGTGCCAACAATTTTATAACTCAAATCTCTCAAAAGGTACATTTAACTCCTGATGCAATATTTCTTATTATTTTCAGTAAAGGAAATAGCTGATTACTTGATTTATTTGTCGCATATTCAGCTTGTCTATACCAAGAGTGCCAATAATTCTGAATACTGTGACACATTGGATTCAAAGTGACACTGGGATGGTAGAAGAAAAAAATAAAACGAAAAAACAGTGTGAGTTATTGTGTGACTTCTGTTGTTACTAGCGTGTAGGAGACCCATTCTGTATTGTATGGTATGAACTTGATTTCATATCAGTCTTTTGCTACAAACATGGTATGTGCAAATAAATATGCACATCTCTTATGTTCACTGCGGACAATGTGCTCTATAAATAGCAAGGAAACTATGGCAACCGCCAAACCCAGTCTGAGATGGCTGTTCTGTTAAAGTTGTGTGATGCAATGTATTTAAATTCAAACACAAATTTTAAACTTTATTTCACCATCCTTGGATCTCAAAAGAATTTGAATAATCATTATTATTAAAATTATTATAGCACCAATGCAGCGCTGGTTTACCATTAATGGGAATCCTGGCTAAAAGTGCAAAAAGTACCCACTCTACTCAAATTGCATCGCACAGGTTCAAGTAATGATTGGTATATATTAGTGTACATATTTGTATACAATAGTAGAATTGTTACAAAAATACTATCTACCCAGCAGAGGAGCAACTGGCATAAGAAATACAACAGTAGATGACAGAGTGTAGACAGGAAGTAGGAAAAAAATTAAACAAAATACACAACTGACAGAGTGATTTCCTGAATAACAGCAAAGTTCATGTTTTTACAGTGCCAAACAAATACTTTAGTGTTGATATTATTTTAAGCTGTTGCTAATTTCTTTTATCCTCATTAAATGTGATAAAAGCACAGTTTGAAAGTATAAAAGGACAGAAATCTTTCTTAATCACTACTTTGACCAATGAACTGTCCAGGCGATATTTTAAGATATTTTAAGGGACAGTTTGTAACACAGAGATAAGAAAAACAATATGACCCATCCTGAGCTCAACTTTCCCAGAGCTAATCCTAAGTTCTTATATCTACATAAATGTTTACCTTTATTATTATAAGACACTGAGAAGGAAAAATAGTTTCAAGTACATCTGATTCACTAACATTTGCTGGACTGTATGCGCAGTATACCTTTACTGATAAATACATGTGGACTTCGAGGAAGACAACATCTGCAAAAAGATTGAAATATAAAACAATCAACAATCAAATAGATCTGAAATTTAAACATGTGACAAATGATATAATAGAATAGAAAACTGTATGAAAATACAAGCCTCAGAATAAAACTTGGACTCCTGCTGCTGATAAGAACATAGCATGGTGGCTTATTCCCTTCTAATAACATAATAACATTCTCTTCTAATTATTCGTGGTATGTTTTGTTACCATTATTGCACTTAGGGACTTCCACAGAGTGGAAAAAAGGAACATAAGGCAACTGCAGCAACAAAGTGCACTTTCACAAAAAAACTACAAAAAAAAATTGCAGATTGCACAAAAACCTGGGCAGCACATCACCATCTTTTGTCCTGAGGTTGTCAGTCACATGAACCACTAACAGACCTCTGACAAACTGCAGGCCAGACCAGATGGTGCCACACATGACAGACAACCTTGAAGACAACCTACAGGTAAAGGGCTGATTTTTTTTGTCGATTCTGCAGGTGTTTATTGTCTCCTTTGTTGTTTTGCCACTCTGTTAGTCCTTCAGGTAGAAAAGTGTCTTCTTCAGATTTCTCCAAGCCTTCAACAAACTCTTGATATGAGGACTTCTCTTGAAAAGGGCGAGGTCCTAGCAGTTCCACCATGTCAGCCCTGTCTAGAACCTCTTGGTCTAGAAGATGCTTTGCCACCTGCATTACATAACCAACAGGAAACATCAAGCTTTGAGGTCATTAAAATACGCATTTTTTTTATACTCCAAATATATAACAGTTTTGAAAAATGCTCAGCACAAATGAGAATCCATTTGCAGCATCACACTCTCCGGTGAACTGCTGCAAATGTCTCTGAAACACTTACTACGAATTTTAAAAAGTTTGCACCTTCTCCACCATTTCCTTCTTATCGATTATGAGCTCAAGTGTTCGTTGGAAGGCAGCGTCTATGAGTGAGCGAACTTCCTGGTCTATAAGCTGGGCTGTAGATTCACTGAAAGGTTTGTCAGTTATAAGGTTGCCCCACTGAGGGAGGTTAAAAGAAACCTGACCCACCGCCCCATTCATTCCAAACTGTACAATCTAAAACATGAAGAGAAGAAGAATATGAAGACGGGATCAGAAATCTATAGTCAATAACAATCCTAAATGTTTCTTTATGAGTCGTTTTAATCCCACAGATGGTTATGCATTTTATTTTTTTTGGACAAAATATGGTTTGGTTACACCTAAATTTCTACAATAAACTTGTTCTGCAGTAAGATGAGTACCTGTGCATAGGCAGTCTGTGTGACTTTCCTGAGGTCATCTTGTGCCCTGGTGGTGATTTGACGAAAGAAAACCTGCTCAGCCACTCGACCACCCAACATCATGCACATTCTGTCAAACAGCTGGTCTTGTGTGAATAGGTACTGCTCTTTAGGTAGATACTGCGCATAGCCCAAACCTGTCCCTCTAGGAACAAGTGACACCTGATGGAGTACAGTACAATGATGTATCTATAATTAGCTAATCATTAAAATTATTACAGGAAACGCTAATCTGAATGCAGAGAGAGCGCAAGAAATGTAAAGAATACCTTAAAAAGTGGGTCTGCATGTTCAAGAAACCACCCAGTGACAGCATGCCCAGCTTCATGATATGCCAGAGTAGTTTTTTCTGGAAGTTGCAGAACCTGAGCTCTTTTCTCTAGACCTGAGAACAAGATGGACATCTTACCAAACTACCAAGCTAAAATCTGAGTATCCTGAAAAAAATGCCTAAATTATAATATTAACATCAGATTAATGGAGTGACATAAAATAACATATTCATTGTATTTATGTAATCAAGAAAGTAGTTATGGAAAAGATTCACATTTTGAAATGCATAATTGTGGTGTTTGACTTACCTCCGACAACCCTTTCAACTGCCCATTCAAAATGTTTGCTCCTGACATACTGGCTGAGATGACGTGCAGCTATTAGAGCTGCTTCATTACACACATTAGCAATGTCAGCCCCTTTGACACACACGGAGAAGCCACAAATAAGTTAGACAATGATGCAATTAAAGCATATATATTTTTTTTTTTGTAAGATATGTTGGGCATTCAGTGATCATGATCTCCTATTCTCACCAGTCAAATCTGGGGTTAAAACAGCAAGATTCCTGGCCAGTGTCTCCACATCTACACTAGAGTCCAACTTTAGAGGTCTTAAATGCACCCTAAAGATTGATGCCCTGCCTTTCATATCTGGAGGACCTGCAGAAAACAAAAAAGAAGACCACTGTCTTTATAATTCATTAATAAATCACTCTGCTTCAAGTTCTGTCACATATACAGTACTGTGCAAAAGTCTCAATCCTTAATTCCTTTATATTTGGTTTCCAATGAGCTAGACTTTTCTAAAGTGATCCTGAGAAATAGTTCTCCAGGCTTTCCAGCAGAGACCTGACACAGGACTATTGATGCATTTGGTCCTTCAATTAATCAATCTGCTGTTCACCAAAGCCTCATTAAAAATGGTTTCAGTGGAAGGGTGGCTTTCAAGAAGCCATTCTAAAGGAAGAGGAACAGGAAGAAAAGGCTGAGGTATGTCAAATTACGTAAGAATTGGACTGAAAATGGAGTGATGAATCCAAATTTTAAATTTTTAGTTTAAAGGCTCATCAATATGTATGGAGGAGCTCATAAGAGAGAGACAGCAGTGAGTTTCTATAGACAAAACACAGTAGAGGGTTTGCTATTGTTTGGCATGTTAGCCTGTGATGCTGGATGTCTTCATGAAATTATTGGCCTGCCCAGATCCCGAAGATCAAAATTACTGAAGCAGAGTGGGATCATTTTGATAGACTACAGAACAAAAGGAGCCACCATCCAAAAATAGCTTTGACTGTCCTTCAAGAAGCTTGCAGAACTATTCATGAAGAGTATATAAAGAAATTACAAGAAAAACCCTTTACATATGTCAGCATCCTGGAAAGGACCCAATACAAGTCCTAAGGCAGTGGCCAAACTTGTGGTTTGTTGGAATACCAAGTTACATAACTAATTGCTCATTAAACCAATTAGAAATGTGATGTTTTTAAGCACTGTCATCTTTCTGTCATCTGTTTACATAAGCCAATATACACAGACAGAAGGACAGGGAACAGAGAATAACAGGGAAATGAGGAGCAATATATCCCATCCCTCATGTTGGCCTCCAGTTATCTAATCTGTCCTTTATAAAAATAAAAAAAAAACAGCTCTCTCATTATGATCTTGTTTTTTTTTGTCAGAGAAAAGTGGTCTGGCCACCCACCCTGTAGTCCTGGTGTTAGGAAAATTAGATCTTAGCAGGAAGGAAATATCAAATTAACTAAAGATAAAAGCAAACATTATGCAACACATGCTTTTAATGACATAAGACATAAACAGGCAACAAGAAACATAAAGTACAAGATATGAGTCTGATTAATATCAAATGTAGCACCTCATCTAAAGCAGGGAAAGTCTAACAAAGTTAAATCTAGGCCACATGCACACCAGAGCCAGTGAATCACACTTGGAATGATAAACCACTACTGGGAAACAGAAATCCAAAAGAAAATAAACTTAATCACAGCAAAAGTAAAAGTGGGCTTGGTGTTGTGGTCAGACACCAATAATCTGAAAATTAACTGAAAAATATAAATGCATCTTAATGAACATAGAAATAATGGTTTTATATTTATAGTTTGCATTAAAGGTAACTGAGATGCAACAAGAGAGGAGATTGCAGAAGAAGTAGGCTGACCTCAGGTTAATATTTATACTTCACCTATGTATACATGTCGATCAAAGCGTCCAGGCCTCATCAGAGCTGGATCCAGGATATCGGCTCGATTTGTGGCAGCTAAAACCACTACGTTAGTGCTGCTGTTGAATCCTGCAATGCCAAAAGCATTGAGGACTCGTGAAAAAATAGCGTCTGAAATGTTGAAAGACATAAAACATAACTACCCACCATCCATTTCCACAAGCAGCTGGTTGAGGGTGTTCTCCTGCTCGCCCTCATCACCAAAGTTTTCTTTGCCCCTCTTTCTGCCGATTGCGTCAACCTCATCAATGAAAAGAATGCAAGGAGCATTTTTTCGAGCTGTGGCAAACAAATCTCTTATCTAATAACACACACAGAAAACACAGAAAAGATCCATTTATTTCTACTGTTAGACAAATTTTTGACGTTGCCAAAAGACCCAAAAGTAGAATGTCTTCATCATTTTAATGTGATACAAGAATAAGTAATTCAGTGAACTGCTGTGTTTGCAGATATTGTGGTTACACTGCAGTATCACAAGCATGTGGCCCATCATTTAGCTTTCAGACTCGAGAGTCGAATCATTCAGCTCAGTACTAACCCTTGCTGGACCCACACCGACAAACATTTCCTGGAACTCCGAGCCGTTGACTGCGATGAAAGGAACATTGGCCTCTCCTGCAGTGGCCTTAGCTAGCAAAGTCTTCCCATTTCCAGATGGACCCCATAACACTGCACCCTGTAAACAAGGGAGTTAATTACAAGATTTATACATTTTCTATCTTAAGGAATTTTTTTGTTCCAGTGAGTACGATCAGAATACAATAGTGCAGTATTGCTTTATTTCAATAAAAATAATTAATTTCTTTTATCAAGAAATGACACACCTTAGGGATCTTAGCACCCAGGTCATGATACTGATGTGGGCTTTTCAGGAAATGGATAAACTCCAAGATTTCTTGTTTGGCCTCCTCACACCCTGCAACATCTTTAAAATGCACATTGAAATTGTTTTTAATTATCCTGGCTTTGGATTCACTTATGCCGAAGAGGCTTCCTCTCCCCCAGCCACCAAGTCCTCCTGCCATCGGCCCCTGCCGAGTTGCAAAATGTAAAAATCCGACCGCAAGTAAGATTGGGAGCACACTCAAAAACAGAGTCCTATGGGAAGAGAAAACCCTCAGTTAGGCCATGGATTCAAATAACCTATATATCCAATCTGTTTAAAGTGAAGCTGTTCTACTTTCTCACCCATCACTTTCACTGCTGTAGAGCACAGGTACTTTCTGTGTGAAGTCCAGACCTATTTCCTGCTGTGCTAGCTCCAGGTTATGCTCAAATGAGTCTGCACTGCCAATGTTGAACCACAAATAGTTCTGAAATATAAAGACAACAGCATGTAATATATGGATATCTACTTTTACTGTACTTTGACTGACTTTTCATCTGGACTGCAGCCCCTCGGGGGAGGCACACTACCATCATCAGGTGTTGGGAGGGGTGAAAATAGCAACACTATTCATAGATAGACTGCATTGTTAGAATAGCAATAGTTCCTCATGTGATTTTCTTGCTGTAATCAGTCAAATACCTGCTGCAAATAAAGTTAAGCAAGCTTTACTTAGGAAAAAAAGCAACTGATAAGGAAAGACAGTGAGAAAATTAAAACGAAAGTAGTTATGTGCCAAATATAAATGTGTCGACTGCTGAGATCTGTATTTTAAAACTTATGTTCTTGGAATTTCAGAAAGTAGGTGTGTCTTCTAGCAACAAAAGCAAATGGGAATGCAGTGTGTGAGAAAAAGAAACATGTTTATACAATCATTTTTATCATTATATTTAAGTACATTTTTGTTGATTTTTCTCATCAGTTTAACAGTAAAAATAAATGCATTCAGTTTGCATTAGACACTGCGATCACACACTGGGACATTTAATGATACTGACCACTTGTGATGTGTTCACGCCGGGGGCAGGAAATACTTTGACGTACTGTTTGTTGACAACCTCGACATGGCCCACCTGGGAGGAGAACAGAAGGAATCATTTGTTCACATGGTTGCAAACACAAGCACAGACACACAGGTGTAAGGAAGACACCGTAATTAAAATGATCTCTGCCTCTCACCAAGCCTCTGCTCAAGTAGTGATGCACAAAATCCTTCCAGGAGATCTGGACTCCTGTTTCTCTAAAGTGAAAGTACAAGAAAGCTGAGGCCATGCCTGCTGCACCAGCTGCCAGGTTCTGGACTGTTTTATCATCAAAGGGAAATTCATCCTGTTAGAAATAGGATAATTAAAATATATTTTAGTTTACAACTCCCATATAGCAACATTTTACTAAATATATTTTGTTATTATTTACTGCCTGAAGACGAGGCAGTTATTGTCACAATTCTGGCCATGACTCACACCTGAAAGCGTGACCACCAGTATGAGTCCCCTCTTTTCCATCGTTTTCGTCTTTGGTCCTTCCCATTATTTGAGTCCTGCCATTCCCTTCCATGAGACTCTTCTTTTATATTTCCATCTGATTAGCAACAATAAGACAACTGTCCATTGCAGCAGAGCTGAGAAATACATGACTTACAAATGCTAATTTTAATGACAGTAATTGCCACGAGCGTGCTTTCTTCACTCACTGGGTAAAAACAATTATGCACAGTTCAACAACAAACATAGAAAAGTAAACAATTATGTTCCTCACACTGACCTTAAAGATTACGTGTCTTTGTGTGCACTGATTTAGAGTCATTAAAAAGGTAAACAGCACTAAAAGATGGACTACCTTTTGGCGGTTTCCTTGAGCTAAGTAACCGAGTAACTTGGAAAATGTGTTGATGTAAACCTCTGAATCTTCTTTGGATGAGTGATTTCTTCTGAAATAAGTTAGCAGTAAAGGTAGAGTCATCAAAAGCCACATATAAAAAGAAATGTACATGAAATAAATTCAGTTGTATTTATATAGCACCAAATCACAACAACAGTTGTCTCAAGGCACTTTATATTGTAAGTTATATAGCCTACAATAATACAAAGAAAACAGAGATGTAAACAAACTAACTGAGAGAAAGGATACAGTCTCATGAAGCAGTTACTATTCATGTTTTTACATTTTAAAAAAAACTTTTGTTTGCTCACATTTTTAAGGATTACTGAAATCTGATTAGGATCTAGGCACACTTAAATGTGTCGCATATAACCTAATTATATGCAGTCATTGCAACAATGACACTGAACAGCTGCTGTGAAGGTTAAATATTTACTTCATTTCTGCCATCTGCACATATTTAATGTTGATTCATTTATGTTTATGGTTTGACTAAACTGATTACCATACAACTGCTCAAATTGTGATTTACTATGAGAAAGCATTTCTCAGTATCAAACATACATAATAGTGCATGTAATAAAAACACTGCTCCAGGTTATGATTCTGGAAAATTAATCTTAAACAGCTCAACCATACACATTCACATCCACACAGGTAAAAATAATGATCCCACAGTGGATTATAGGCACCTGTTGATGGCAATATTCCCCAATACATGTTGACCAAAGGAAGATAAAGAATACTGTGAACACATTTTTAATAGTGGTTAGTAATTTTATTTTGAAGGAAAGACAATGGGTGAGGCAATTCATCTTCTTAAACAGTGTTAAATATTAAAGGCAACTGAATGGATAAATGAGCAAGAGAGCGCCCCTTTTAAAATGAGTATTATGAAACTGAGGAAACTGATTCATAAACTACATTAACAGAACGGACATCGCCTACCGTGAGAGAACAAACAATGCAGGGATGATAAATAAACACTGCTGCAGCTTGCTTGGGGGTTCTTTGGAGTTGACTGCTATATTTGGATTTTTTAAAAATCCCCTACGACAAACTTTTAACATAATTCCTTACAACCCATTGTTAGTTAAAGCAGGTGAGAAAAAAACAAAACAAACTTGCGTCATCTATTTTTTGGAAGTGTAGTTAAGCTGATATAAAACAATGACAGTGTTTTTATAACCTACCGACGCGAGAGCCACGAAGAAGTGAAAAGTAGATGCCGAGGAAAAGTCTCGGCTCAGCGTCCGCGCTCGGTTCCTACAATAGCTGACAGTCAGTGAAAGGAGACTCATCCTGTCAGCCCGACTAACTGACAGACCGACTCACCGCAGTGCCATTAGGAGAGGCACCGAAGGCACGGTGCGTATCACAGTCATCTCGCGAGATTTCGGTTACAGACGCTACAGGTATCGTTCTTCCAGCGTGTTCTTATGTGTTTTGTTTTTTTTTGGTCAACCCCAGTTTTAAACGTCGACTTGCACAGAAGTATTTCCATTTCTATTTTCTGCGAGTTTTGACTGCCTCAAAATGCTTGATGAGAAATAACAACAAATAACGTTTTAAAGTAAACTCCACAGCAGCAGTATTTTTTTTAACACAAGTAAAATTTTTCATGAAGGACTTTTACTTTACGAATCAAGCTGTTATTTACGCTACTGTTTTGCTATTAAAAAATAGGAAAACTGGAAATATTTTACAGGGTTGCAATATTTCAATATGTTAGGCCTGTTGAATTAATGGTGGTCCTCCTTGGGCTCTCGTGCTCTGGGGGGCCTCTTGATGTCTGGAGCCTGGATCTCCTCCATGCCTGCTTCATGCCCTGGGGGGCGTGGCTATGGCTCCCCACATCCTCTAACAGATCATTACATGGAGAAACCTTCTGAATACAAGCGCGCTCACGCACACAGGTGAGGTGTGCACACACAGATGTACACGCGGGTGCTCACAGACACAAACTGTGTCGTCCTTGGCTGCTACCTCAAAGCATATCGTGCGCTGTCGGTCTTGCGTGCTGCTCAATAACACTGAATATTTAGTATTTACTGTTACTTGTACTTATCTAGGTTGTTGCTATGTCTCCCTATTGTGTTGTTCTCTTTTTGCTTGTTTTCTCTTTTTTCCTTTCAACAGGTGATCCAGTGGATTTTTTTTAATATGTTTTTTTATTTTGCTTTATTTAAATGTATTTTAAATGTGTTCTCTCACTAGCCCTCTTCTCCTCTTCCCCCTCTCCTTTTTTTCTCCCTTTCCTATCCCCCAGTTATGTCTGTCCAGTTTATAATAACTTAAAATAAAATAAATAAATAATAATTTAAAAAAAAGAACAATCAGGTAGAACAATATGGCATACCCATAATGAGCCACCTGAAAAAATAAATCCGTTGGGCATCTTTCTTGGCCTTCAGACAACAATTCTGATTGCTAAAGTACCGAACAGGACAGGCAAAAAAAAAAAAAAATTAATGTATTTACTAATATTACAGATGTTTCACAGGCCTAAAAAGTTTACAATAGCTGCTAGGTTATTGTATTTTGTTGACAGTGAGTAAACTATTTAATTGAATTATTAAATCGGCCCCTGGGTAAAGGCATAGGCTGATTCAGGTCCCCCGAAGAAGGTCTTGTGTATTAAGGTTTAGTTATGTTGGAAAGCCAAAGATATCCATCTTCATTTGATTATTTTTGTTGCTGTTAGTTGCAGACTGGTTATTAACAGACAGAATTAAAACCATTGCTTAAATGCATTTCATTACTTTATTCATGCACTACTCACATGTTTAACAAGCTATGGTGTTTACCAACCATGTAAGTCCATTAGTTTGAAAAAAAAAATAAAATATATATATATATATATATATATATATATATATACAGTACATCATGCTGAAAGATAACACAGCCAAAACTCATTATTTTAAAACAAATACATAAGGTCAGCATTTACCAAGGTTTGCCACTTAACATACAGAGACTTAATTAAGGGAATTAAGACTGAAACAACTACCATGATGGTATGAAGAGGTTTGGATAACAGCTGTTAAGTAACCTGACAATCTTAGGCACACAATTTCCATGACCATCAACAGATTTTTGCTACACTGCATGAAAACAGCACTGATTAAACACATTAAACTGCACGGCATTAGTTCACAGTTTTGAATTTTAAAAAATGAAAGCACATAAAACAACTCTCATAGTCCTTGTGTCTTACAGTTTAACAATTCTCTTTACAAGGAAATGTACTGTACTGCTAATACATGCTTTCATATATATATATATATATATATATATATATATATATATATATATATATATATATAGCTGTTGCCAATACAGTACGCATATTTGAAGTTATGTTTTCAGTAACTGCATATATACACATTCATTTTTTTGTTCACCTACACCACTTGGTAGGGTGGAAATAGGAAAAGAGCTGAAAATAAACAAATCTACATAATTGAAGACTTTATGAAATATCAACAGATCAATATATTGATTCTAAATAATAAAAAAATAGAAAATGTGTCCAAAAAAAAAAAAAGGGGGGGGGGGGGTATTTTGTGAT
>VVHJ01012556.1:4452-17372 GCA_015107715.1 Tylochromis polylepis
TAAATACTGAGGTTTCTTCCTGTTAAAGGGGATTTTTTTTTACCTCCCACTGTTGCCAAGTGCTTCGGGCGTCGGATTGTTGGGGTTTTCTATTATTGTAATAGAGAGGCAACTGTAGTTGTGAGTTTGCACTGTATATACATATATGTATGTAAATACTCTAATATACTGTAAATAGTAGCTAGTTACAGTAAATAGCAATTATTTACAGTCTATATCTGTAGTAACTGAAACTTTCACTATATGAAAACAAGTTTCCAAAGACCACTTGTTTGATTTATAAACTGACAGGAAGTGTGAGTGCACAGCTGGCCTTAAAAATGCATGTGAGTGTCTCTTTCTAACTTCATGTTTCACGTCAATCACACAAACCCGCTTCTTTCCCTTGTTTTGCCTTAGTTTCCTTCTCCCTGTACAACCGCCTCCAGATATTTCTTAATGATACTTAAAAAGGACTGAAAGGAGTGAAAGTCCAACATCTGATGCCAAATATTAGGTTGCAGCTCCTTTTGCACCATTCCCATCTCCAGTGTCTAAACACTTTTGCTGTAACCTGCCTGCTTCCCATTACAGTCTTTCCATCTCATCCTTGGTGATCATATGTCATATATGATTTTTGTACAGTTAATATGATCTATACTCAAATCCTGGGATACATCAATCTATCTGTATTAGAGGGGAATTAGCCTTTGAGCTGTAATTGCTTAGCTTGAGTGCTTGTTTCTTAGATTACAACAAAAACCTTCAGCCCCAATGATCTATCCATTTACATACAATGTGCAGGGTTAAGCAACGTGTCCACATGGCAAGTTGTTCAAATAGTTATTCAAAACAAACTGGGCATAAAAATAGAATCTGAGTCTTACTTACTGTCCTCTGCAGTTCTGTTTGAATGATGGTGATATAATCACTTCTGATGTTATCAAGTTGTGCACTACCGCAGGACAGAGAGAGAGGTAGAAGAAGGAGAACAAGGAAACTGATGCAAAAAAGAGGCTTAGGGTTTAGGGTCAGCATATGGGGGGACACGGGGAGAGAGAAAGTGAGACAGAAACAGAGCAGTCAGCCAAATAATCCAAAACGTATTTGTGTATAATGCAGTTTAAACAACCAGCTGTGTTCTCCTCTGTGAAATGCACCGGTGACTTTCAAATCTTGAAAGACTGCACATCATAAGTTATGCAAGAAAATATTATGTACTGTACACACACAAGCAAAACAATGCACGCTGCTGATTAGTTAGCCTGATATGTCTTGACTATGCATAGGAGAATGAAGAGTTACTTTTTTTTTTCCAAAGGAGGTCGCATTACATGTGTAGCAATACGGTTCTTAATCAACAAAGTACGTGTGGGTGTATGACTGTGTCCCTTTGATCACAGTGGTGCAATTACTACTGTTAGGATTAATTATTAAAAAGTTAACAAGTACTTTTATAGTCGAATTAGATTTGTGTAATCTTGCGGACTAGGGAAATTTTTAATGCTGAATTTCGGAGAACACATGTCCCGCCTGGGAATCTCTAAACAGAACATTCCAGTGTTTTATTTGCAAATCTTAATCTCTCCAAAAGTAAGTATATTTACCAAAGTGTCACATTAAAAGTAATGTGCCAAAGCAACAGTCTGGAACAAAGCCTTCAGGAGTTTGTAACACTGACACTCTGTGTCAGAAGTTTTCTCATGAATTAAGTCTTTCTTCAAAACAGGTTTCTGTTGCTTTCAGATAGATTTCAGTTCCGAAATTGGTGGCCAACACTTCCAGGAATGAATGAAATGCTGAAATGTTCATTCAGTCTTGATATTTTAACACCAAATGAGGAACCTCAGTCACACTTGACAATAAATTACATTCAGGACAACTTGGTTCCCAGGCACCACAATTTAGTGTCTCTAAAGCTGAGATCATTCTTATTCTGCTTACAGCTCTGGTTTCATGACGGACAAAGAAAATAATATACATTTTTAATTGCATATTAATGCACCTAGCATTTTTTAAACCTCAACAAACACTATGCAAAAAAAAGCAAAAGCAAAAATTAAATCATTATCATAATGTTACACATAAACCTACTACATAGCGTTGCAAATAAAGATTTGTGAACCTGTTGAATTACCAGGATTTCTGAACGGAATATTTATAAAATGTGATCTAATTAATTATAAGACTCATATGCTTCTGGTCATAGAATGTTGTCAATATTTTCTCCAGTACAATTTCTCTGTACTATTTTGTGGTCTGTTCAGGGAGTACAAGCCACCGAGGCTCTGCGGTAGCAAAGCAGCCCTAAAACATGATGGTCCCTTCACCATGCTTCACAACTCAGATGAAGTTTTGGTCCTGCTGTGCAGTGTTTCTTTTGCTCCCAGTGTAGCACTAGGATTATAACTTCAGTCTCACGTCTCCTCAGAGGTGAGCTGTAGAAGTAGTAAGGAAATACCATTAGCAATTCTCTCACTATGAACACGTGCTTTAGCAAGTTGTAAAGATTTCTGCATAAGATCTTCTGCTATTGCCCTTGTGTTTTATTTCACCTTTTCAGGATTGTAGATCATGTTCTTGAAATGATCCTTGCTCCAGTCTATTTCGAGTAACAACACGAATCATAAATTTTCTGTATTTTACCGGTAATTTATTTTACTGTGGACTGATTAAAACCCAGGAATTTAAAACCTTTGAGACATTTTTCATCTTTTTGCATCTTTTCAATGCAATTCCTCAAAGGCCCAGTGAGATGTGACTGTGATACACAAATAGTTTTTCATTAGAGTGACACTGAGATTATAGACTTTGTATCCCTCGATTAATAGGGAGGGGCACCTCCACAACTACACTCCCAATCTTATCTCCTTGACTGGAATAACCATGACGAAGTACCTTTTGAAGCAGCCATGATTGGACACAAACAGTCAAACTGTTTCTGTATTTCCCGTTTAGTCAGAGACTTTGATGATGATCCAACTACAGATTACGAGTTACAAAAGCAGAAATCCTGGTAATTTCAGGAGGTTCACAAAGTTTTTCTTGGAACTGAAATATTGTTTGTACATTGACAAAAGCGCAGTTCTGAGCTACTGTGACTGTACTCAAAATTTCTCATTCAATGGTAAGTTAAACTTCACTCGATTTCAGAGAGTAGTTTGCACATTTTACTTCACTATATTTACTACATGTCTATGTACTTTTTAAAAATATAATAAAGCATGTTAATGGTCTTTAACACAGTGCAAGACGAGCAGTTAAACTGCTCTACAGACTATTAAGCAGTTAGAAATTGATGCACTTTCACTAACTAAACAATTAAAATTAGTAGGTACTCCTCAAGTAGTAAAATCCACACTCTACAGTCATCCTACATTTAGTAGGATGACTTTACTTCTTTAGTCACCTGTACTCTGAATTGTTGTTTTTGACTTGGGATCTAGTGCGGTCAATTTGTTTTTTCCTGTATGCAGTTTAGTATTATATGTATGTGTGCGTGTGTTAATACAAATGCGTGACTGAATATCTTACTGAACTTCCACTTGAGTTGTATTTCAAGGAGTCTTGCATCAATCTACCAATTCCTGTAAGCCATTAGCTAATTCACGTAAATCCTACTTCTATTTCAGTTTCCTTATTACTGGCACATGGGAAGTTATTAGCACGGAATTCCCCTGTATGGAAAACTCTGTGAAGTCTTCAGCAAACCGTAAATGCGCCAGTCACTCGTCGGAGAAGGCAGGGAGACGGATGCGCGTGTACGGCTCCCGGTAAGTTTCGAATATGCTACACCACGCTGCTTTACCTGGTACTGGCTTTGCATGTGTGCATTTTCATTCATGCATTAACAGTGACCTGACATCAGCGCTAACTTGTCACCGATTTAATGGTTGTAAGTGAGTTTAATTCAGTGCGTCACCATCGTAGGCCACTTGGGTGAACCTAAGTGGCATGTTTTATTCACTTACCATTGGTCATTCTTCATTTATATTCACCTCGGGCTAATGTTGGAAGCGTGCAGTATCGAGTGCGTCTTCATTGCTGCTGAAATTCTTCAAAGTTATGGCTTTACAGTGTGAAAATATACGTCCTCTCTCTATTCCCGCGGTTCTTGTGGCTTTTGAGCGAAGGAATCACGCAGGAATCACGTCCTGCCTTACGCAGCATGTGACCTTACTTCCGTCCTCACAGAAAGAGGTTTCACTTTACTTTCACATAAATTAACGTGTTTAAAAAAAAAATGACAAAAAATAGGATTCAACCTCCAAGGAGGAAAATGTACGCTGACGCCAAAGGTTGCTGTGACAGAGTGGAGGCAAACAGTGCAGGATGAGTGCACGTTGTTTAGCTCATGTGGTGGGCAGGCTTTCATGTTTTGGTGAAAGTACGGAATATAGCTCCAAGCTGATGAACCTAATATTTAATATGGGCAAATCCCAGGAGTGCATGCCATCAGTAAAGTGCCCTCCTCATTTCTTGCGTCTAATGGCATGTTAGTCATTGCCTTCTGTACCCAAATGTCACACGTTTTCATCTTTAAACTTTTCCGCATTGTCCATTCATTCATTCATGCACTATGAAAGCACTATGCCGAAAAAGTTATTAAGACGAATCTGTCATGTCACAAACATTCCCAGAGGCTATATGCGCGTTGATTTTCATGGTAGATTACTTTGTAAATGTATTTATAAGAAGGTAAAGTATCGACAGTAGTTATGCTACCTTCCTACCGAATTCCCCAATATAGTCAATTATAAATCAGTTTTCAGGGACAGACATTTCCCTTTTTGCAAAAGTCAAAACTTTTCTTTTCACTTATTATGCTTTTAGAGCTTTCAAATTCACATTCAGTCAATCATAACCTATATGGACCTACTGCATAATGCATTTGAATAGATTGGTTTTGCAAGAAGATAGACACAGTATTGTCAAACAGTTATTCTTCTACCCTTCAAGCCTTTGTGGCCAAGAAGTAGAAGACATATAAATACGCTCTGTGAAAAGCAAATATTAAAGGCACTGTCATGGATTTACCAAAGAATATACCGTCTAGATTAAAGATTTGGTGAGGCCATGTGACACACAGCAGTTCTGAATAAGCTAAATAAAAAACAAAAGGACATTTTACCATCTGCACCCCAATATATAATCCACCTGAGATGCTATGTTCCATTGTAAACAGGTGGGAGGGAGCAACAGCTGAGGCACAAAATGGATGTACCACAGCAAAACAATTTTAACACAGAACTTGTTTAAACTCGTTGGTGGGTAGGCAACTTCCACTCTGTCTAAGATCTGTCTAAGATAAGCTCTCTGCAATGATTTCTTTTTCCTAATGCAGCCAGGTCAAAGGTCTCACACCCAACATATTCTGAATAGTTGCAAACAAATCTCTTTATATCTCTTTAACTGTGGGGGAAAAAAACTACTTGCACAATTGAGTCTCACAGTTGTTTTTTTTGTTTTTGTTTTTTGGTCACTTTAATCTCAGTTTTATTGCTGCAACCTTAACCAATGTTCCACCTTATAACCAGCTGGGGGTTTAAGTCTGGATTTTTAAAAATTTTTTTAGGATAAATTGCAGCAATACTTTTAAAAAAAAGGACTGAAAATCTTGCAATGTCTTGTTCCTTTTCTTTCACTTGACTGTATTTTGACAGTGGCAATGCCTGTTGCCAGTAAGAGTTTATCTAGCCCAAGTAATGGCATTTTTCTGGCTTTTTTTAAAAAATAAATGAAAGTATGTGTTGGTGCACGTGTGTGTTACAGTGGTGGAGTCAACTCTAATTAAAGACATCCATCAGATTATGACAGTGTTGCCAGGCAGCAATGCATCGTGGGACCTCACCAGGGCATCCAAGACAGCAATCACAGATACTGATGATGTTCTGAAGCAAGATTAATCTTGTTTCTGTTGATTCACTGACAAACTATGTGTGGGATAAAGTGAGACACACAATGTCATATGTTTTTAAATCATTACGTTTCTCTCAATAAAGTTATTTAAAGTCGTCACCTGCAGTCAGCTGCAAGTCGAAGCGTTTCATTTTACGAATCCTTCATTTACGTTGAGGTTACACATCAAGCACTGCAACAAGTGCATTAAGGACTTCGGGTGTTTGTTGTGGCTACGATGACATTCTTACTGCTTGTGGAATGCAGTCAAGTATTTCATGCATGCTGTACAGGATTTATTTATTGTCCTTTTAGACACCTGCACCCAGCACGACCAAATCACTTCCTTCTTACGGGAAATTGTTTACTGGTAAACTGAAACTGGCAAACTAAGCGTGATTCAGGCCAAGGACCTTCAAGCAAGGATAAAGCTGTCTTAGAAAAATGCAAAAGTGGCCGCTTTTGTGAATAAATCATAGTGTGAGAAAAGAGTTATATAAATTTAAAAGAAAATACTCCTGAGGATTAGAGATTTTTTTCAAAATTATTAATTCCTTTTTGCAATTAGTTTTTCATGCAGATGTCTTAGAGTGCAATGAAAAATACCAACTGACGTGGTGTAGGAGTTTCAGAGTGTTGCACTCAAGCCCCTCCAATAGCATTTTGGTCATTTGGCTGCTTTGAGCAGTAATTTGTTACTACTTTGCAGAAAAGTGCATAAAATGCAAGATCTTGTTCTTACAATACTGCATGTGGCTTAATGTACTGAAAGTGTGCTGCTGAAAACTGTGCCTCGTAAAAAGGGCAGGTTAGACACTAGAAGTAATTAATCACGTTCTTCTTAAAAACAATATTTTCACACCTGTCAGATCTGCGGGTTGATAGTGGGTTTTGCTTTGTGTTGTAGTTGACCTGTTTTGGATCCACACCAGTGTTTTTGCTTGCTTTAGCTCACTTCACAGCATGTACTGTATGCTGACCTTGATAGATTTGTTTTATTGTAAGATGTGCATATTTTTGCCATCACATCACTGAAGTATAAAACTTCCGTGGGAAAGCTAATGGAACACGATGATCCTTTCGCTGAAGTTCACGTGTGGCCATGCCCACATGAAAGAATGGATGTGTCACATAGTGTCAGTAACCAAACCTGATACAGCATAAGGTGGAGTAAGGAACGTTGCATTCTCCATGTTTAGGTAAATAATTTTTTAAATTTTTATTCAACATTGTTCCAGTAAGCAAGCATTAGGCTTAAGGTAACTTCTGAGTCTGGTGGGTAGACTGTTGCGTTATTATTTTCTTGTCAGATTTTGGGGGATAATTTTGGATGTGTCTCCCCTTTAGTTGTAACACGGCCCCCATATTATTAAAAATGCAATAAGGCTGCATGCTAAATGGACTTCATGCTTTTGCTCTCAAATAGCTGACGGCATCCCATGACGTGTACATGCGACTATTACGTGACCTGTTGCATGCAATCTTTTCTAATCATTCTATGTATATGGCACGATCCCCCACTGACAGCTATTGATGAATTGCTGTAGTTACAACACAAATAAACAAATTTAATGGAAACATCGCAGTCATTTGTTCAGCTTTGCTCTCTCTTCCAGTCTCAGTGTCTTTTGCATGCACACCAGCATATAGTGTGGCTAGTTTTCACAGTGAAAGAAAGACATGAGGGTGTGACTTCCACACACATCCTGGAATACACAGTTGCTTAATATTCCTAAATGAAAACCGATTACTGACGGCATTTCTTGTAAAACTGTTTCACAACACATTTTATGAATGAAAGCTCAGACAGACTTTACAGTTGTGAATTTAAAAAAAAAAAGAGAGAGAGAAAGAGAATTAAAAGCAGGAACTTGGTTTAACTTGTCTGAAAGACTCATCTTGTGGGGTTTTCTGTTACCGTATGGTACATTTTTACATCCTCAGTTTTAGGGAAGTTCAATTATAGCACTCTCACTAACCCAGGCAACTTTGTTGCAGCTTTGTTTTACTGCTTCTTCAGTTTTCCAGCAAAACAGTAAGCAACAAAAATTTGAGTTAGAATTTTAGGGCCATTATGTTACAGATTACATGAAAGTCTGTAATGCATTTGTTAGAGTTTCTGTGTCACAGAGGATGCTAGAAATGTGTGACATGACAATGAACACACATGTTAAAACCTGTTCCAAATTAAAATCATAATTAACAGAAAGTGTCTTAGTTTTAGCTCCTCATCAAACAGCTCACTGTGCATGTATCAGGGTTATTTAGGTTTATTGTGCTGTATACATATAAACAAAGGTAAGGTAATATGTATGGAATTTTTTAGTATTTCATGTCATTTTCATTTTACAAAACTCAAATTATTGTTATTATTATTGTTGTTGTTTTATTAATTTTAAAAGCATGATCACAAATATTACTGTGAATATTACTCAAAGTCTTTTATTACAAGTAAACAGAAACATGTTGGCATGTTTGTTTCTTTTTTCATTTTATTAATGCTCTCATCTACATTTTAGATGTGCAGATGGGAAATATGTCTCAGTTCTGAATCGCCTCTCAGACTCTCTTTCTCTCCTCTTTCTAGCCTCCTTTGTTTGTGTCTATTATTATCAGTATTATTGTAGATGGACTGCTATTGTTGTTACTTCTGGACTTGCCTTGTGTTTTCAGCAGGCAGCCAACAATTTTTGGCACGACATCCTGGGTGGTGGCCACTTGTCCCCTGAAACATCTGTCATAGTTTTCAATAATGCTGAACATCCTGCTTCTTTTAAGATTCAAGAAGTTTATTGTCATGTACACTGCAAAACACAGAGCAATTAAATTCTTACTTTGCAGGTTCCCTTCACACAACTAAATAACCACTAACTAAACTAAAGCATAAACTTAACTCTTAGCATAGAAAAATATTAAAAAAAAGTAAAACAAGTGCTTGTAGCACTTGTAGCTTATGTGTGGGTGTAGTCAGAATTTAAAGTGCAAGTAGTTGCAACACTATCACAGTGATAATATATACAGAGCATGCAATATTAAAATGTTTATATTGTCTGAAGTTGTGTTATGTTGTATAGAAATGTACAAAACTGCAAATTTACAAGTTAAGGATAATTACAGTTCGACAATAAGTCAGTGATTAAGTAGCATCACTTGCTCAGTAGGAAGAGACGAAAATAAAAGCTCTCCAAAGGAAAACAGTGTGCAGGTAACATGCAGAAGGTGCTAGCTGGATTCTGGCTATGTGACCTGGCCCTGCCAGGCCTGCACTCGCTGAGGCCTGTAATATGGCGAGTGAGATGGATTATCTGTTCTCTCTATATTGCAGTTTTTCAAAAATATTATGACGACGTTGTTATTGATATCGTCGTTGTCATAGCAAAAATACCACACACACACACACACACCCAGGCACACACTTGCAAACACACACACGCATAGAAGCACTTAAACACCTTCAGCTTAACAACTGCATCCACAGTATCAATGGTTTAGTCTGTAGTTTAGTCTTTTTTTTTGTTCTGTGATCTATGTGCAGATTTGTTTCTCTTGTGTAAATGATGCCACATGAGAATGTTTCCTGATGATAATGGTGGAGAGTGAATCCAAAATCCCTCACAGGTTTTCGGTTGTGTACTCAGTGACGTCACATCACTTTCATACTGCCAATGGGAGCATTTACATCCTAGAGAACACGCGATAAAAACATGCCCACAGACTGCATAACAGAGTCACTGAATCACCATGCTTCAGATTTTCCTTTAATTCGTCACCTGTCTTTAAACAGTAGAGAGGGAGCAGCATATGGACTGAACAATACAAGTAATGTTTGTGCACTATTTTAGACACGTTGCTGGCGTCATCTCGGCCTGTTTAATTCCAACGTAAGTCTCGTCTCTCCATTTCTTCACTTTAGTCCACTCATCCTGCTTTCTTCGCTTCTACAGTGTGCTAAATACATGTTGGATGTCCCACCTCGGTCTTCAGGATCACCTTCAGTTGCACGTTCTTTCAGCTCTCAGTGAGCGGATGGGCAAGGACCGATCCGTATCATCATCTGCTTAAGGAAGTCATTGCAGTTTTTTCTTAGGCAGCTTCAAGAACGTGATGCCAGACTTGTCCTTCTGGTAAATCAGCACAGACTATGCGAGTTCTTTTCCAAGATCAGCAGTAACAGGGCACGCTGTTTGGTTTTAGTTCTAATAAAACTGTTTCCTTGTACCTCATAGTCCATTTGAATAAAACCTGTTTGTCTGTGAGCATCCCGTACATTAATAAAGTCAGACATTCTTAAAACACGGTGGTGGTGGGGTTCTGCCAACAAATGCTGATTGGGTACTCTGGTCCCATTTTTGACCGAATAAAGGACAATAATGAGCAATGACTGGGACTGGATACGTGGTTTAAAATGGATTGATGGTAACTGTGGCATGAGTCCACTGTGGGTGAAATGTATTTCAACACAAGGCCAAATCAGCACTTCCCGCAACGAGTGGACTTTAACACACTTCACGGGCATGCCAGGGACATGACTGTGCACTGTCGCACACCACATCCCCCCACCCCCAAAAAAGAATTATGCAATGTTTTATATAAAACATCTCTAGGGACACAACCGTGGTTTATATTTTGTATGTAATGGACAAAATATTTGTAAAGCTCTTTTAACAGAGCCCGCATGGCCCTAAGCACGTTAAGGACACACACAGGACTACAAAGCTAAAGCTTAAAGCAATGTCATTCCTTCAATCACAGCTGGTCACTCAATCAGTCAATTTAATCCTACAAAATATGAATCTGGTTATATTTGCAACATTATGTGTCGTTATCTTTCACAAATCTATTTCAGAGACGCAAACATTTGAATATGAATGGTTTTTAACTTATTTGGGTGACAAATAAGTTCACTGGCTCCACCTAGTGGTAAATCTTCAAACCTGCATTTCTGCATTCCATTCGTGACCCTCTGGGAGCGGAAGTTAGAGGTAGAAGACAAACTGAACTCACCTTATTCACCTTGTTTTTTTATATTTTCTAACTTTTCCAGCTCCAACAAAATCGGTTTCCGGTCTTTAAACAGACTGGTAAGCAGCAGGCAGAGATATTCAGAAGAATAAAGGCAAATCTTTTGCAATATGTAAGAGATTTTAGTATTTAGTGTTTAAATTCCATTTTGGCTTACAGCATGGGATGATAGAGCAACTTTGTTTTGCCCATATGTGCAAGATGAAGACAACAAATTTAAAATGATTCCATATGGCATTACAGCGCATAAAGAACACACAAAAAAGAAAAGCATGCAAAGAGGCATAGGAAGTGGGAAAAAAAACATTTTGTAGTAACTTACCAAAAGCGAAACACACATGTACACCAATAAATAAAATAGAAATCAGTTGATTTGTGCTTTTAATTAAACATAGACTTGATTATGCGAAATAGTACTGATGAAGTTCATCAGATAAAGTTATTAACAAATATTAAAATGGATTGAATTAAAAAAAAAAAAAAAAAACAGACCAATTTCCAGAATTGAATTTCCCCAACTCTGCCTACTGTTTATGATGGCACCAGCTGCTATCTGGGAGAAATGTGGCTTTCTGCTGTGACTAGAGAACACCATCCTCCCTTTCTTTCCGACATAGCTGTGAGATGAAGATACTGAGAGGTGAGACAGTGGTTGTGCTTGTTATAATAAAAAAAAAAATCTTGCACAGAGGGTTTTAAAAAAAAACATGAATAACACACACACACAATAAATAAACAAATATTTTGGGTCAATAATCTGAGTCACCGTTTGGCCAAAATCCTTCACTTTGATTGGATCAATGTCACAATTTATTTAAAAAATAAAATAAAATAAAATAAAGGAGCACCTTACATGATATCAAGCTTACCTGCATGTACAGTTTATACAGAACAGTATGAGTTTCTGTATGTGGTAGAAGGAGGTGCCACACACGCCACTGGGGCTCATCATTTACACTTTTCATGAAATAGTTACAGGGAACACGTTTTATTCATTTATTTTTAAGTTTGCATATGTCATGGGGATGAATCTCAAAATGTATTTACTAATTACTTTCACTGAGCAATATTGACTATTGCTCTGCCATCTGATTAAATTCAAATATGATAATGTGAAAAGTAATGAAAGAAGTAAATGTGTCTGGTATTGGTAGATAAGCTCTTGTTTATTGAGTTCAGTTCAATTTTTAACTGCTTATTTGTCTCCAGGGTAAAAGTATAAGACATTTAAATAAATAATAATAAATACATTATGATAATACTGCACTATAGATAGTCATGTTTTATATAGACTGTTGTCTATTCCAAACCCATTCACAGCCAAAAAAAGATCAAAAACAGGCATTAAAGACCTGCAGCTCATTAGAGTGAGTTTTATATCTGCATTTTTTTTAATCTCACCACCAAAACAACATCCTGACCCAAACAGTGAAGTCATCAAACTAATGTGGGTAGTTTAATTTCTTAGCATTTCTTCTGAACAAAAAATGGAACTTATGCCACAACTGTTGTTGAAGAAAAAAATAGTATTTAATATAAAATAGACTGCTCAAAAAAATAAAGGGAACACTTAAACAACACAATGTAACTCCAAGTCAATCACACTTCTGTGAAATCAAACTGTCCACTTAGGAAGCAACACTGATTGACAATCAGTTTCACATGCTGTTGTGCAAATTGAATAGACAACAGGTGGAAATTATAGGCAATTAGCAAGACATCCCCAATAAAGGAGTGGTTCTGCAGGTGGTGACCACAGACCACTTCTCAGTACCTATGCTTTCTGGCTGATGTTTTGGTCACTTTTGAATGCTGGTGGTGATTTCACTCTAGTGGTAGCATGAGACGGAGTCTACAACCCACACAAGTGGCTCAGGTAGTGCAGCTCATCCAGGATGGCACATCAATGCGAGCTGTGGCAAGAAGGTTTGCTGTGTCTGTCAGCGTAGTGTCCAGAACATGGAGGCGCTACCAGGAGACAGGCCAGTACATTAGGAGACATGGAGGAGGCCGTAGGAGGA